>JAQFXN010002045.1:0-13558 GCA_034693365.1 Liacarus xylariae
ATTAATGAAATATTAAAGGCTTTAATTTAAAGCTATTTATAGAATGATTTTTTCAAAATTATTAAAATAATACTCTCATTTAGAAATATATAAACTTGATAGTTCTAGGGAAATATAAGTAAAGTACAGTAACTTTAATTGGCAATTTTAACTGATTTTTATCTGTTACCTGTTTGAGCTCATTCGGGTTTAGCTTATAAATCCCCCTATTCTAAATCTATTGTTTACAAATCATTTTTTCAAATGTTTTCAAAATTTTCCCAGAATTAGTACTATGTCCATTTTTAAAATGTACTTGAATTCAAAGATATATCTCATCTGCCCATTATTTTTAATGAGTATTGGTTTAGGACAAGATCTATAAATATTTCATTCCTATGATTATAATCAGTAAAATGAAATGGTTTAGATTTTTGATTAGATTTAAGTTAATATGAATTGTACATATGTTATGATTGTTATGAAGAAATGGCCCTTACATTCTATATTATTTATGAAAGTATTAAAAAAATATCTATTCATATATCAACAAAGAATATGTCGGAACATGACAAAATGTTTTTATTTTTTAAATCGTTTTAATCATGATAAAACCATATGAAAATATGATGAAATATGAGAAAAAATCCACCCTAAATATAATAGTTAAAAAAGTTATTGACATTTCAATATATGTGAATAAATTCCTTCATAAGAGGTTTGAAATTAACTATTTTAAATATGAGAGAGAATTAGTTATTGACTGACAAGTATAGAAACATTGCAATAATAGCCAACAGTTGTTTAGCATATATTATACTGGCATGAATACAATATATGCTAAACAATTGTTAACTATTATTGCAATGTTTCTATACTTGTCAGTCAACAACTAATTCTCTCTCATATTTACTGTGGTTAATCTCAAATCTCTTATGAAGGAATTTATTCACATATGTTAGGAAAGAAAATTTTATTTGTATCGTAAGCTAATAACTTGAACTTCGTATTCAAGTTGTGAAATTTGTTAATCTTTGCTCAAATTTAAATATCCTGTTATAATTGATGAGATAATTGAAAATTTGATCCTTAAATGATAATGCTTATTTTAGATTCTTCTGTATAAATTGAAATTTAATTCTAAAGTTACTAATTTATTAGATTTAATTAATTACCAAAACCTCTAATTAAATCTTGAATCTTAATCTAAAATCTTAAATATAGTAAAAAAAATTCTCTAAAATTAAACTGAAAATATATAGATTCCATCTAAAATTATAAAATAATTTTATATTATAAAGATTTAAAAACGGTTTTAGATACTCAGCAATATTTAAGAAAATATATAAGGGTAGTCAAAAAAATTAATTTATATTTTAGAATAAGTTAAATAACGAAAATATACAGTTAAACTAAATTACGGTTGACCAAAGAGCTTAAGGTCAGAGGGGTATAGGGGAGTGTATTTTGCAATGGTCGAATTCTTTCATATATATTATATAATATAAATATAATTAAAAACAACATAATTTAAAAGAATTTGGATTAATTCTGCAAAAATTTTACAGAATTAAAGCAAATTATGATGAACTAATTTATGTGTAAACTTAACAAAATTTGACCGAATTTAGCAAGAGTTTAAACAAAATTCTGTTATTTTTCTAAAAATTTAGACAGAATTTCACAGAATAATCAAGTTTGCTAGGGTGCCTTGTTTTTTCTTCTTCACAGAGGATATTTTGGCTATACTCCCTCCACATTGGTCACTTGTAAACTATCGGCTAAATACTCTAATGAATAATAATTGTTAAAAGATAAGGCCTTTTCTAAATTGAAATATGTATTTCTAAAATTTCATAAATATAAGAAGGATATTTTATTCAAAGTTATTCACGATGTACATTTTGGTTGTTTTATTAATCAAAGGTATAATATTCTATAACATCTGAGAGCTAATTATTAATTTTGATAAATTCATTATGATATGACTTATTTATTATATCTGGCAAATTCTCACTATAAGATTGGATAATAAATTCAAAATTTAAACTATCACAATATGTTAAGCTGCAGCACCAAAGTAGACTAGATACTAATAAAATAGATTTCTTCTATAATTTTTTATTAGGAACTGTACTCAAAATTAGCTCTTTATATGAGTACAATTTATAGTAAAAATTTATTGAAGAAATCTATCTTATAAGTGTCTAGTCTACTTTGGTGCTGCAGCTTAACATATTCTTTTTCACTTAATGCAAAAATATAAATTCATATTTTAACCTACCATATTTTCTCATAAATAAACTGCCGTAAAAGGTGAAAATCTTAAAAAAGTGTGAATATAAAACAAATTTTATTCAATTAAATTACTAAATTTTTATAACAAAATATTTTGAATATTTAGTATTTGTTTGTTTTAATTGTGAATCAAAGAAAAATTGTCTTAACGTTTAGAAGCAGGAAAAATAACACATAATAAATTTTTTGTATTTGCATTTAAATTATAATATTTTGTCTATTCTTTCAAACTTTAATAAATAAGTTTTAGTAATTAGTAATTAATATTTTAGTAAACTAATTTCTACATTGATAAATAGTTGAAAGTTGAAAGCATAAAATTAAATAGAAATTTTATTTCGTATGATTTTTATACTTTCAACTATTTATCAATGTAGAGATTAATTTTTAAAAATAATCAATAAAATTTATTTATTAAAGTTTAAAAAATAGACAAAATATTATAATTTAAAAGCCTTTAATTGCAAACACAAAAAAATTCATGTAGTATTTTTCCTGCTCTAAGACAATTGTAAGTATTGTAGAAGCAGTTAAAATGATTTAAGTTTTCTAATACGAATTTTAGGAATCGTTTACTAATTATACTGTACAATATATCGATAGCTATTAAAAGACTATATACGATTGAAAAATCGCAAATCACAATTACTACTTATGAAATCACTATAATGTCAACCAAACATTTTAAATCATATTTTAACGTTAATTACAATTTATAAATTTTTGATTAAATCTCATGGTTTTGGAAAGTTTAAAACGATTCAATTCAATTCAAGTTTGGCATCCACTTCTACAATAGTAGGTCTCCCAGGAAAGCCTTTTATACTGTATATACTCTATTTTTATAGAGCTTAATTTTAAGGAACATTCAAACAATGTGGGTATTTATCATTTTTGCACTTTAATGACAAAAGTTTCTGGGTATCTATTAACGCAGTGCTATAAACTATTTCTTAAGTAGAGTATTGGAGGTAAAAATACACTCAAATAATAGTATTCGCTTTCAATTAATTGTACGTTTTCGATAAAAACATTTAAAGGATCATTTATAAACAACATAAAACTTATATGAAGGGTAGGCTTATTTGTGATTAAAGCTCAATTTTTAGATAAGCGCGAAAATACGGTAACTAGTAGTTTTAATTGTCGAGATATTCAAAAAAAAAGTTTAAAATGCACAATTTGTTTGATCCACCTTATATTTAAATCATCGTATAAATAGAGTTTAAGATTTGATTGTTCGGCAAATCTTAATATTGAGTTTAAGAGAACATATGTTTAATTGCAATGAGATTGATATTTTTGACCTGTCTACTTGTTCAATTCGCTATTGTTATTACTATATCAACTGATGGGTCAGTTTCGCTATAATTACTCAATTATATAAAAAGCAATTATTTTTGTTTTTCTACTTTTTATTATAAGGACTGAAGAGGGAAAGTGGAACCACAGAACTAAACGATGGGGTATTCCATCATTCGATTCCAAGATTGAAGAAACTTCAGACAATAATGTTGAAGATATCCAGTGTCCACCAGAAAAATCAATTTGTTTGCAGTGTTTGACTCAAATGACTGAAGACTTAGAGAATAAAATTTGTGATTTTGAAATCGGTTTGTCCTCTTTGTCCTCTTTGTCCTCTTTGTCCTCTTTGTCCTCTTTGTCCTCTTTAACTATAGTTTTTAGGCATTTAGAAACTAAATAAAACAATAATTTTCATTATTAGTCGCAGAAATTAAGTTAAGCACAGGTAAAAAATGTGGAGAAATGAAAGTTAAGAATAAAATAAAGATGGAAGACATCGATTCGCATAAAATGTTATTCTCAATGCCCAGTGATTGCACGGGTTGTGCAGCTCTGTTCAACAAAACGGTAACTCTATTGACTGCATACGACACATATGACTATATGACCGATGGCTGGAGTTTTGATTCCAAGACCTACTTAGTCGAGGGCAAGAGTCCGATTCAGGACTGCCAACAGTTAACATCAAAACGATCTTTAAATACAATCGAAGCTCCAAATGAATCGACGACAACAACTACAACAACAGACACCATTCCAACTACTCTATCAACTACTTCAACACCGACTACTGTAACTCCAAAGGCATTGGAAACTGAAGGCAAAGAAAAGGCAGAGAATGTTGAGAAGAAAGAAGAGCCAAAAGAACGCCGGAATATTGGAAATGGAGGTGAGATTTATAATATGGTAGTTATGGAAGTAGTTATTTAACCTCTAATTATATTCAAGAAAATAATGGATCGGAAGGTATAACTCAGAGAGGATATGGTGGACAACCCTCACAATACAATTCTCCGTCAAATGTAAGTGTTTTGATATCAATTGCGGCTTTCGATCAGTTATGGATGTATTTATCCATAGAGTCGAGGCTATCCGACACAAACATATCCGTATGGCAGTCATCACACCAATCGAGTGCCGCACTATATATTCCAATCCCCTCACACTCAGAACGAGTACAATAGTCCACAATATAGTCCTTATAGTAAATCTCCGGGTTTTCTAAATACTGGATATTTTACCGCACAATCCTTACAATATGGCGCCGGAAAGCCTCCAGCAGTAGATCCCAAATACTATTACTTGGGTCAACACAAATACTATACGGGTGTTCACTATAGACCTTCCCATTTAAACCCGAGACCAACGTATTATCCAAAACTTAATTATCCAAACAATTCTCAGTCGACACAGAATTACGCACAACAACCGACTTATAGTCCAACGACAACCGGCTATACATCACTGGCACAGCCCTACAATTCCAATGATAACCAGTCCTCACAGGCATATGGAAACCAATCTAAGTCTACTCCTTTACAGAATTATTTTTCAAAACAATCAACTTATTCTTCAAGTAATAACGACTCGACATATACTCCCGGATATGTGACACAACCCCAAACTGATTCTTTGGCATACAATTCTCAAACACCACACGTCCAGCCCTATAATAGTGCAGTAAATGGCAATTATAATCAGCCGCAGAATTATAGATCACAGAACTATGGATCCCATCATTATAACTCACAACAAACTTATGCAAACTATAGACAACCACTGCCAACAGAATCCTATTCCTCCAATAGTTATGTCTACCAACAATCTTATACAACACCTGCTTATGATTCCAATCAAATGAACAACAATTATAATCCGCAACACAATTATGCTAAACATAATGATTATAAACAAAACTATTCTTCACAACCTTTATATGTTCCCCAACACAGATATAGCCCTCAATCAGCATATGATTTCCAAAAAGGATATACACCCTTGACTTTAAATAGTTCATACACATTACCACCAGTATCCAAACCATTATATGTCTCTCAACCACAATATGCCCCTGAATATGCATCTATACCCTCAAACAGTTCGTATGCCGCTCAACAGGGATACGCCCCTCAACAGGGATATGCCTCTCAACAGGGATATACCCCTCAACAGGGATATACACCCATACACTCAAACAGTTCGTATGCCCCTCAACAGGGATACGCCCCTCAACAGGAATATGCCCCTCAACAGGGATATACCCCTCAACAGGGATATGCACCCATACCCTCAAACAGTTCGTATGCCCCTCAACAGGGATATGCACCCATACCCTCAAACAGTTCGTATGCCTCTCAACAGGGATACGCTCCTCAACAGGGATATGCCCCTCAACAGGGATATGCACCCATACCCTCAAACAGTTCGTATGCCCCTCAACAGGGATATGCATCCCTACCATCTAACAGTACATATACTCCTCAACGAGAATATGCCCCCCAAGAAGGATATGTCCATCAACAGGGATACGCCCCTCAAGAAAGATATGTCCATCAACAGGGATACGCCCCTCAAGAAGGATATGTTCATCAACAGGGATACGCCCCTCAAGAAGGATATGTCCATCAACAGGGATACGCCCCTCAAGAAAGATATGTTCATCAACAGGGATACGCCCCTCAAGAAGGATATGTTCATCAACAGGGATACGCCCCTCAAGAAGGATATGTTCATCAACAAGGATACGCCCCTCAAGAAGGATATGTTCATCAACAAGGATACGCCCCTCAAGAAGGATATGTTCATCAACAAGGGTCTGCACCTCTGCCCTCTAACAGTACCTATACTCCTCAACGAGAATATGCCCCTCAACAAGGATATGTCCCCCAAGAAGGATATGTCCATCAACAGGGATACGCCCCTAAAGAAGGATATGTTCATCAACAAGGGTCTGCACCTCTGTCCTCTAACAGTACCTATACTCCTCAAAGAGAATATGCCCATCAACAAGGATACGGCCCTCAAGAAGGGTATTCTCCTAATCAGGGATACGCCCCTCAAGAAGGGTATGCTCCTAATCAGGGATACGCCCCTCAAGAAGGGTATGCTCCTAATCAGGGATACGCCCCTCAAGAAGAGTATGTTCATCAACAAGGATATGCTCCTCAACAGGGGTATGCACTCCTGCCCGTTAACAGCACATATACACGAAAAGATGTCCCTCAACAAGGATACGTCCCTAAAGAAGGGTATGTTCATCAACAAGGATATGCCCCTCAACAGGGGTATGCACCCCTACCCGTTAACAGTACATATACACGAGAAGATGTCCCTAAAGAAGGGTATGCTCCTAAACAGGGATACACCCCTCAAGAAGGGTATGCTCCTAAACAGGGATACACCCCTCAAGAAGGGTATGTTCCTGAACAAAGATACGCCCCTCAAGAAGGGCATATTCCTCAACAAAGATACGCCCCTCAAGAAGGGTATGTTCCTCAACAAAGATACGCCCCTCAAGAAGGGTATGTTCCTCAACAAGGATATATACCTCTACACTTAAACAGTTCATACACCGCACAACCAGAGTATGTCCCACAGAGTCATTATAGCCAACCCCAACCATTAGTCTATCCCTCGTCTTATGGCCAGAACAACCCATCCTATTCAATGTCTTCGTATGGATACGGCCAACAGAACGCTAATTACGATTCGTATTCAAACTATAGTCAACCCACACAAAGCTATGGCTACAGTCAATCTCAAGTCCCGTCATCTGCTTATAACTCAGCGCCAAATTTTATGACATCGTATAATACCAGTTCCTTATATAATCAACAACAAAGTTATGCTTCTGTACCATCACTTTATGGAGCGCAGCCCCTTTACAGCCCTCAAGACTATGGATCGTCGAGTTATACTAATCCGGGTGCTTATGGTACATATGGTACCGCTCGTGCGTACGGCTATAGTCAGTCTCAGCCTTACTCTTCCGGATATAGTAATCGACAAAACCAGGCCTACAATTATGACGATTATTACGCGTCTTCAAGTGACAGAATAACGACCCGACATACCCAACAGTGCCCACCAATTGACGAGTCGTGCCCTCACTGTTTGTCAGATATAACAGAACCACCTCTTCTGAATTTAATTTGCGATTTCGATATAATAATTCAAAGCACTTTGAATAATGCCAGCAATGTTTCCACTTATGGAAACTATGCTAACAATGATATAAACACTTCCTGTAATTCGTCTGTAATTCAAAACCGATTCAAATCTAAAAACAATACTAAAACGATATTCTTTTACTCAATAAACCCAAAGTGTGAATGCAATCAATTATCCGAACCCTCGGTATATATATTCTCTAAAAGCAATTCATGGAATAAATTAGGACTAAGCCTGACAGAGGAGGACGTGATTCTGAAATTCAATCGATGGAATTCAGGAGATATTAAAAAATTACTCCAAAAAAGAAATTGTTATTAAAAGGCAATTAATTAATTGATTTTATTATACATTTATAAATAAATAAACAATATTTTAATATTCAAACTTATTTTTCGCTATTTTTTTAAATAAATACTTTTGATTAAAAATTTGGATTAAATAACATTTTCATAAATTATATGTTTTATTCAATGCATTGCCTGAGCTTTTGATTTATAATAGAATATCATTTTTTTTATTTTAGTCTCAATTATTGTAATCAATGAATAATTTAGATTAGTTTTAACCACATGTGCAATGAGATGGGGGGCAGTAATGTGCGGCACAGTTGGTACGACACCATTCGTCCATATTTGCCACTCGTCTCCAAATTCCAGTTGATCTGCAGTTCGTCTCCTTTACTCTTTCGACAGAGGATTCAGTTTTCAGATATTTCTGAGAAGAGATATTATAAGGTATTGACTGTTCTGTTCTCACAGTAATGTCTGAACTATAGTAGTGATGACTTTTTTGCACATATGTTGTCGGGCTTTGACTTGTTTTAGTTGTTTCACTAAAAGTGCTACTGTCTATTCCCTGTCCAACAATCTTGACATCCGAACAACCTCTGAATGTTTCCTGTGCTCCACAGCCCACAGCACTACTCCCGTTCTCGCATTTTCCCCAATTGTTGCCCGAAGTATAAGTCCACTGAAGAACACATCGACGACACGTCAAACCATTGGGTAGTTTTAATCGAATTGTGAACGTCTCGGCTCTATTCGAGGGAACCATATATTTGTTGGAAATCTCGGAATTAATAACTTCTAAGGGAAAGCGGTTTAAACATTGTTGAGTCACTTCTATATTGTCATTAGTGGTCGGACAGAGTTTGAAAGTAAAGAATCCCTTGTGATTGGCAGTCAATGAGACCTTGGCATCAATGATCACACCTTCCCTATACGTTCTAGTAATGACTAATTTTTTGGCATATTTGCCGTTTGGCACCTCATTATCTCTCCGGCCATTGTATGGATCGCCACAAATACCACATTTCCCATTGTTGACCTTCCATTGGGTCTTTAAATATAGTGTATATAACAAAGAGTAGAATAACATTAAGAAATAAAAAAAAACATTTTGTAAATATCTTTGTAAATGTAAATGAATTCTGTCTATTCCTAGCATTTATAAGTAGGAAAGAAAAATAAGGTGCAAAACCATAAAAACTGGAAAATTATAGGCATGCACATATAAGTTAGATTAGTTATCTATGCAGATAAATGATCAATATTAAATCTAAACCAAGATGCGCCAAGGGGGGTCCAGCCCAGAATACCCCTATGTGATTTTTTCCGATAACCCGGTAACAGGACAAAACATCGAAAGCATAAACATCGACGGACAAAACATCGCGGATAAAACATCGAATGACAAAAACAGAAAAATGAAATAATATTCAGAAGTTTATAAAAATTAATTGTTACTATTTTTTAGGATAAATACAAAATATAGCTTTTGTTTATTTATTTTTCAGAACTATTTATCATATACAGATATAATTTAAATACACTCTACCTCGAAAATTTTGTAAAATACCTTCCTTACTTTTCAATCTAAAATAATTTCTTTTAGTTTTATCGATTTTAAGTACTCCCCCTTTCTAAGAATTGATTTTTAAAATTTTTTGAAAAATATCTTATTTTTCGATGTTTTTGCTATTCGATGTTTAGTCCGGGAACCGATAACCCTTAGATCGCTCACAAGCCTGCTTCTACTGTATATATACACTGTTTAAAATCTGTCTAGTTTTTTGTAATTTTAAGACTATATTCTGTTAATGCGCTTTAAAATTTAACTTGAAACACTATTAATTTTAAGTTTATATTTTCTAGGAAATGCACACTTTTATCAAAACCAAAACATTAAGAAAATTCATTGTCTAACATGCATTGCAATTTTTTATTTTACTTAATAAGATCTACAAAACGTTAAATTGTGTCAGGTTAAGTTAATTAACTATCGAGTGATCGATTAAATAATAACAAAATTTAATTTACAATATTCTGCAATGTTTTAATGACTTACTGTAAATCCGCCACAAAAAAGTTCGTTATCGTTATAATTGATTTCAGTTTTGAAACCAAATCTCCAGGCACTTGATCTGGAAGGGGGATCAATGAGTCTCCCATGTGCTTTGACATGATAAACGCTCATAAATAAAATAATTATGATATTCCCAATCAACTTTCTTATTGAGAACATATTAATTAAATTTGCAAGCTCTCCACCAACTTGTATAAGAAAAATATTATTCAAAGTAATAATCTATAAATTAATAACAATTAATATAATTGCCACTATTTCATTTTATCGCGTCATTTCATCATAGTAATATCACATTTTCTTATTAATTATTCGCAAATATGAACCATGGTATTAAAAAGACCATCTTTATCGGTCAATTAAGTTGTACAAAGTTAAGTGACGAACAACTGTTTTTAATTATCCTGCGCAAAATTCATGTATTGTGTTGTGTGGACAGACTCTTTAGTATTAGTCATGATTCTCTCATTCTCGTAGCGATAATATTATTAGAATGTAATCTCCGGGAAATAGTTCTACAAATATTAAATAATAAAGATTTCATTGGCCTTTGAAAAAAGAAAGTGTTGACTTTAGCTTAATTTATTAAACTTAAAAGTTCATTGATCTCTATAGAATGAACTTGAAAATATTCTTTGGCAGTTAAATAAGCTATTATTACATTGAAATCAAATTATGATTCATTAATTATACATGAGGTTATAATAGAATATATTTGAATAATTTGGATACTTATTTGTATTAGTTTTTATTTGTCTAATTTATTGGCCAAAATTAAATTAAAAACAACAATGCACCTTGGGTTTTAAAAGAACCCTAATAAAACTCAAATTTGAAAAAATACAAAAGAAGTATAAATTGGTCAGTCAGTATAAATTAACTTAAGAACATGGTCTATTGTACTTAAAATGAGCATAAGTAGTAAGAACTTGATATAGAAGTCAATGGTGATGGTATACTATTATAGTAAATTGTAGTTCTGCTGTAGCCGTTCCCCTCCCCTATACTAACATTTATGAATTACTTCTAACCTTTAGTTATATTTTATTATAAAAGGAAAAGCATTTTAGAATTAAAGGGCTGTTATTAAGTAGTCGTTAATGTGTCGACACTTACTCTAAATTCAATTTAATTTTGTTATAATTTATTTGTATTCAACTATATTTTTTTTGGTTAAATCTCTTTAATAATTGAATTAAACTTTATTTCATTTAATAATTGATTTCATCGAAACTGAATTCATGTTTAGTTAATTATAATTTAAGTAAAGTATTGTTCAAATAATTTTTTAATAAATCAATTTTATCGATCCCTTACAAATCGGGAACCAATTCAAGTAATGCCTCCTCCTCTGCACGGGCACCACCTTTGGTCACAAAAGTACAGTGGAGGAATTATAAATTGATACTAGTGTTGGAAAGTATAAATTATCTGTATGTTATAATTATATGAAATATGATTAATAAATATTCTGAATTTACTATAATATAAGGAAATCATAAATAATTTAAGTATATGTTTCAAAATATTCACTTGGATAATTACATATAGAAAAAATGTTTGAAATAAAATATACATTTTACAACATTAGTATCACTTTATAATTCCAAGATAGTACATTAAAGAAAGTTTCATTTAAATGTTGAACTCGTGTTTTGCTTAATCATTAACTGCACTATAATATTCTTGCAAAGTTTATGAGATTTATTAATGAATTTATATTTGTTTACTGTATTTACTAAAATTCAACTTTAAAGTTGTTTATATGTTTACAAATTCATTAATTAATTTCATCAGCTGTACAACAATATTATAGATAGTCTCCAAACAGACATGAAAACAAAGTCATGTGAAAAACCAGTTTTAGACACATTTCTTAAGAAGACAAGAGCTTAAGTACAAAAGTACCCAAAAATTATTTTAGAGTAAAATAGGTGTTTTGGGATAATTTAGACATTCTTTTAATGTTTGAATGGAAATAACTATTTTGTTTGCATTATATTATTTCAATTAAACTATTTTTGAAGTTTTTATTGATTTTATAACAAATTGTGCTTAATTTTAAATTTTATTTAAATATAGACTACAAATGAGTTATTGTGAAAATAAATTTCATCACTATTTCTAATCAAAATTTTGATTTAAAAATAATATTAAAATCGAGTTTAGAATATAGTTTTGCATATCTTTCCACTAAATCCTATCAAACATTTAATTCCCAATTAATTTAGTTTTAACTTTAATATCAAATTTAAGCAAACATTTTTGACATTCATTTCATCCACTATTCATATCTATTAATTAGTAATTACTTATTTGTTTTTAATTGTTTAAACTTTAATTTTTGTGTTTTTTGTGACGATTCTTAGTGTGAGATATACTCATTGGTCTGCGTTTGTGATAGCGTTCCGAAACAAATCTTTCACGTATTTGATTGAATGGGAGTATGGATTGGAATATAAATAACGTTTCGTTTGTATAGTTGGAGTAAATTATAATATTGTGCGCGTAATTGATAGAAGTATAAAATGGGGTATAACCATAGGGTAATGCAAATGGTGGAGGGCATAAACAAAGATTATAATCAGTACCAATTTTTTGTACTCTTTTGTTAAAAAGGGATTGGTTTTGGATAAACTTAAAACACCACAATTTAATAGAGAATTGAATTGTTTTATCTCAAGAATGGATTTGGATAAGAGAGAGAAATATAGAGCTCAATAAACGCACTTATATTTAGGTATAAATCCTAGCGTTTGAGGGAATCAGAGTTAGCGAGAGCAAAATCAATAAACACATATTTAATAGGAAATCGCTTTTATTGACTTGAACTGATTCAAAAATATAGTGAATTTTCTCAGACCTGACTGAATATTACTAACAATAATTTTAAAAAATGATAGTAAAACCAATTGTAATTAAGGAATTAGTCAATTTACAAATTGTGATTAAGAAGTATATCTAAAAAAGGTACTAAATGTATTATAGAGTTTTAACAATCGATATATTGAATGCCTCGAAACTAGTGTCTGCGCGGATTTAGTGCTCTTAATTGTGTTGATGTAAATGATTGCTTTCATTGGATTCATTGCAATTTTTAAGATTTGATAAATTATCTTTTTTGAATATAATTTAATTAATTATTTTTCTATTATATTTCAATAAAAACATTAATTCGAATACATTACTTAAACATTTTCTGATTACATGAATGACTTAACTTTTTCCGAACTTGACTCCATTTTCATCTGTTTGGAGGCTATTATGGCATAATTTATACTACAAGTTAAAGATTAAGCAAAACACGAGTTTAAGATTTATATGATGTTATTTAGTATATTTAGTAACTACTTGTTTCAGTTTAATAGTCACATACAGTTAAACATTGAGTCAATAATTTTGTAAAAATATTAGTCAAATAAATTAGTTTATTAATAAA
>JAQFXN010002046.1:0-13557 GCA_034693365.1 Liacarus xylariae
GCATAACAATTCAAATACACTTTATATACCATTGAATTGTATGACATTTAAAGGCCGAAAGCGATTCATATAATTCAGAGTCAACTCATAACACAAGACAAACAAATTACAAAATTAATTACTAATCACAATCACTTATATTTATAATAACTAAAGTCTAGAGGTGACCAAAGACTTTAAAGTCAGGGGATATAAGTACTGATAAGAGCCTCAAAGATATAAGAGGGTATAGGGGAGGAGGTATTCTGCAATCGTCAAATTTTTAAATTAAAAATGACATAATTTAACAGATTTTCTAGTAATTCTGTAAGAATTTAACAAAATTTATAGAATTAGAATTCAGGAAAATCATGATTCTGTAACAAAATTCTGTTATTTTTCCAAGAATTTAGACAAAATTCCACAGAATATTCCAAAAACGATTCAACGCTGTTATCTTAAAACTGTTAGGGAGAGTACCTCTTGTTTCTTCTTAACAGGGGGTATTTTGGTAATCTTTCGTGGACAGGAGGCATTTCGTCTATACCTCCATTGGTCACCCCTACTAAAGTCTAATATAAATTGTGTGAAAGAATTCTAAAAATTATATAATTAATTAAATGAAAAAATCTGTTCGATTAGTGTTGGGTCTGAACCCCGAAAAATGAATAATCATTTACGCGATTTGTGCCAAACGTTCAAAACGTGAACAGCCATTAGATTCAATACATCTATCACTTCACTGCCCGTTCCAATAGAATCATCTATTTGCAACAAAATTCTCTAAACTATTACTTTCTTTCTGAATGTGTTTAAGCAATAAATATTTGAAACCCAGACCTACTGTAACAGTAATGTCAACTGTGATAATGGATTGAGTTGTCTGAATGACATGTGCCATAAAATCAATGAATAAATACATTATAAGCACATGTATGTCCTGATTAAGTCCTGCCTAGTCTTACAGATTTGTGATTAGTACTCATCTCTATTAATGGCATTGAATTCTTCTGAATAACTAAATGACAACAATTCAGTTACAAATAGAAAGCGAAAAATAAAAGTTTATTAGATTTTCAGAGACTATAAGTTATTTATAGTAAGCGATTGTGTAATATATATATATAAAGGAATTAAAGGTAAGCTTTTATGTGTTGAGAATTAAGTTCTGGTGCTTAGGACTGGCAGTTATGTGAGTGTTGGCTCACATTTTGTGGTTTTGGACACAATTTATCGCAAAAGAGCACATAATCTATTTGATCAGCCCTTTGTGTCCCAGAGGCACAATCCAGAAGCGCAATCACACAGAGAATACAAGAATAGAGTGCACAGGCATTCCTCTCATTACTCTCTTTCATTCCAATCATTGACTTATTCTCTGCCCTAAGAAGACAAACAATAATTGTTGTGTCGGCGAAACTGTTCTACTCTTACGGCTCACAAAAACTTTTATTGTGGCCATAATTTTTACTGATCATTAAGTAAAGGCCTAAAGGCCAGGGAATAAATGCGTTCAACTCCAACACCAAAATCAATCGTAAATCGGAGTTACATTTGACGCCAATTTCAATGAGTCTCGAGTCCTAACGACTAGTGTTGAGAAAAATAACTCTTTAGTAATGCAGTCGTTTGTATGCAATTCGTGGTAAAGTTATTATTGAAGGAAACGGTGTTTCAATAATAATATACAATGTGTTCACTAATGATATTCAATCCAAAACGGTATTCAACAAACACTACTTCACTAATGTCTCACATTAGCCCTAAAATAAGGTATATCTGAGGGGAAAATAAAATATAAAACTATTATAATATGAAATATAAACTAAATGTTAAAAAATTATATGTTTTGACACAATAATTGTGAACCAAAATGATTGATAATTTTATTCGTTTCTTAATTGCGTTTAATTCTGAGTAAATTACAGACAAAAATCCCAAATCCTTGACAACTAATAAGATGAATGACATTCACAGTAATGGAAACTAAATTACAATAAAATGCTTTTTATTTGAATGATTTTGCGTTTAGAAACTAATTGTAATTTTTAAAAAAATAACTTTTTTTTAAAAAACTCGGAATCTGAATACAGGTCTGGAAGTAGTGAATACTCTATAAAAGTGAACAGAAATATCGGGGGTTTTCTCTGTCGTTCTCCTAATGTATTCACCGAATTGTCTTCGAGACTGTTATGACTCGATTACAGACTTTGAGAAAATATCAAATCCAATAAATAAAGGCATAAAACATAAAACATTTCCGAAATGGATTTTTAAGATATATAAGAGATCTAAAAGCGATTGAATGATAAACTTTTCTTTTGACTATAGAGTAGAGAGTATTTCGTTAAAAAGTTAAGGTTTTTTGTTTTGTTTTAATATTATTGGTCTTTATCTTTATAGCCATTTATTGTAATTTAACGCCTGATTTATTATGAATTGCCAGAACACTAACTGCCAATTATATAAAACCAGTGCTTTTGTACAAAAACCAAAACTTGATTTTTTGATTTGATTTTCAAATTTTAATAGACTTGAAAATCAAATAATTTAGCCATAAATAACAGAATAAATAGTATAAATAAATTTAATTTCTCCCTTATTATTAGGTTTGCGAATAAATTATTCTAAACTATTATTATTTAATCATTTTCTGTTATTCATTTATTACTAAACTGTCTGCTAAATCAAATTCAATATAATTATGTAATTTATTAAACACGAAAAAGTGTTCAACTATTAAGAATTCTAATATAATTATTGATAAACTGGTATTAGATTATCGAATTCATAGCAATAATTAAGGTTTTCGGAAATAATAAATCGCAAATGCAATTTTTATAAATGGCCAGGGATGTAGGGCATAAAAATAAACGACCAGTAATTTCTAATTCAATAGTATTTAACAGATTAAAATACTCTTGTCCTTTTAGAATTTATAGTAGAGTTCACTACTATTAGGAATTTGTCAGGACATTGTACTTACATTCATGCATAGACCAAGCTAGTCTAACCTCTCAAATTATTATATAACTTGAATAATTTAGTTTTGATTTATATTTGTTACGAGAGATAATACATATTTAACAATATATTCAAATTAAATATAAGTTGTTTAATAAGAAAAGACATATAATTATGAATAATAATAACACTTATATAATACGAGAGATAACATAATCTGTAAATAAAAATAATTTACATAAAAATCAAATTACGATTTGAATTTGATATTTATTCCGAAACAGAAATATTGTTTTATTTGATTCAAATGACTGGTTAAGTGTTATTAAAACTGTCAAAAGTGAATAATTAATGAATTTATATATATTTTAAAGATTTAAATATAATTACTGTCTCTCATACATGAAATTCAAGGATAAAAACAATTTTTTATTATAATTATAGCGACAAATATTTTTTTACTGAATTTCTAACACAAAGATCTGTAGATATTTATATATAATATTTGTGTAAATATTGTGGAGAAAAAACAACTAAAAACTTTAATCAATTAATTTATTATCTGACAAATTATCTTTGAAATCGTTAAGAAAGTTTGTTTTGCATATCATTTTTCCAAATCTACTGAAACATTTCTAAAGATTAGTTAAATTGTTTGCTTACTTTATTTTCACAAAAAATTCTTAATGACATATAAAATATTTAAAAACATAATTCCGACAAAAAAAATCTTATGAATCATATTAAATGAATAATGACTTAAACTTTAAGATAAGAAAAATTAAATGGAAATTATATGTAGATTTGAAAAGTGTGCATATTAAAAAAAGCTCGACAACCATGGTCTGCTGACTCAGGGGTATTTCATTTTTAATTCATTTAGAAAATCCTTCATCAAAGCTGAAAAGATTAGACAAATTGTATTTTTTACATGATATACATCAATATTATTCAACTAAAATTAGTTTTATCTAATGTCACATTTTAGATATCCAGATATAAATTAATAGACGATTACTTTTGTAATTTTATTTGTAATAATATACTAACATTATTATTAATTTATTTGTTCATTCATTCGTTTTCATGAACGCCTTTTGTACCTTTCGGTGTAGGCGTAGTTCTTGAATGCTATTGCGTCAAGTGTTCGAAGCACTTTGTCCCACTCCTTCCAGAACAAGTGACGAGCTCATTGTTCAAATAATTAGACGCACAAGCTGAGCTCGAACCAGCGACCTTTCGCCACAGTAAGGCGTGAACCATACCTACTGAGCTACCTCCGCTCTTAATTTATTTGTAATATTTTAAATTTATACAATATACTTTAATAGATTAACATATGTGTTCTTTTAAAACAAAGAAACTAAGAAGAAATTAACGTAAGATGCGATATATGCCGGGTGCTTTTGCTTCGTAAGATTGTTTGCTGTGCGCACATACAAAACAGAGGTTTCTCACGAATTATTGTTAATTTACAAAAAATAAATAAAATCAATAAACTAAAAATGTTCTTATTTTAATGAGACGTTCCTTCTAATTAAGCAAACAAATTCAGTGTAATATCTAAAGCATTTCCTAAAAAAGCTTTCTATTTATTTTGAAAAAAATCTTCACATATTGTGGCTTTTACTCTAATAATTAGATTATTTCACTTTTATAGTTATCAACCGGTTTTGTGTAAATTTATCTCTTGTATCCAATGATTTCTTCGAGCCTATTATAATTATTTATAATTAAGAAAAAAATATAGAATTATAATTAACACAATTAATCATTTGTTTTATCGATTAGTTTATAAAAAAATAAGTATAATATTATGAAATGATAAAAATCTAATGAGAAGAAAGTTTCGAAAAAATCACATAAAAAACTAGCTTGCTATATTTTATATTTAATTAATCTTAACAATGGGGTGAATTTGTGGCTAAAGTGGCTAATATAAACCCACCATCTTTCGTCATTCAAGAAAAAAGCTATCATGTAATATTTTGAGAATCAAAAAACTGTTTTTAAGTAATAGTTAATAAAAAGCATTTGTAAATTTTTATCAAGCTATATAGGCATGCATTCGTAACTTAAGTTCATTTTGAGGGCAATCAGGGGGAATTTTGACATCATTGATCTAAGATAAACAACTTTTCTGAACTGATTATAAAGAAATAAAAGAAATGCTTTGACAGTTTCAATGACCGCATCAATCAATTCATAAATCAATAGTTTTTTATATACGATATATAATATGTTTACTTAATTTTATCAATCAATTCATTAGAGTTAATGAATTTGTGTGAAAAATAATCTTTAAATATGTCTTTAAGAGTTCATAATTTAAAATGATATAAAATGTTCAAATTTGGTGCTAATTATTATTATTATTGCTTAAGCTTTAACTATTGAATCAGTACTTCTGATTGACTCTTAACTGATAAAAACTGTATTTAATTAAGAGGAAAAACTTTTTTCTTCTTACTTCTCACTGATTTTAAAATTTCGAAATCGTCTCAGAATTTATTTATTTCTATTTTTTTCTCTCTTAAACATTCAGTTACTTAACAACTCTGTTGTCAGTCATTAGAGTTTTTAAAAAATATGATTAAATGATTTTTCTGTACAAAAAAAATTCTACTAATGTTTTCCAATAACTATCTTTTCTTTTTTAATTCCAACACAAGTTATCCTATTTTTATAGCCACTATTGATAGAATGCTTTAATTTTATTTTATATATCGATTAATCATTTTTCTTGTGAACGAGTTTTTTCTGCTGACGAGCACTGAGTCCTTTGATTATTCGCGAATTTAAATTATGCGATCATTTCATCTAAACATCGATTCGAGTGATTATTATATATTATATGATTTGATAAATGAAAAATAGAGTTATTATAGGAGGAAAAAGTGTTCTGACATTTATAGATAAAATATATAATCGATTTAAACTTTTTATGCAAATGAGCTATAATTTGGCGTAAAATAAAATTTCTTATATTAAATAAGTAATAGATTATCATTAAAGACATTCATTAAATACATTAATCAATTCAAAAGAGAAAAAAAGAAAGTTTTTGTATAATTTAATCAAATAATTACTTTAAGACTGAGTGTTGGAACTGAAGAGAGAGATCTAGAGTTGAGTTGAGTTACTGTAAAACTTTGAATGTCTGACTGAGTTCGGATATTTTTCTATAATTTAAATTTTAAATACTATAAAAAATATTTATTCATTTTTTAAAAATAATAAATTATATCAAAATTTTATGATAGCTTTAAGAATATCATATAATTTCCAAAATACAAGATATTGATTGAGATATTCCTTAAGGAAATTTGATATAAGAAGATATGAAAAATATGAAAACTTTTCTTTAAAATTAAAAATTCATCTCTAAATCCCATTATTTAATGAATAAGTTTTTCTCATTTTCTCAAACCATATAAAAGAAAAGTATGATTAAAAAAAGATTATTAATGTTTTAGTTTATATGAGACGACTATTTCACTCAAAGTTAAATCAAGATTAGTGTCAATTTAGGGCTAAATTTATTTTAATCATATCAGACGTATATTGTTTATCAAAAAATTATTTTCGTAGTAATATTTAAAGAAAAAATAATAGAGAGAATGAAAAATTGTTTTTAAATTCATTATCATATTTCATAAACATATGGAGAATATCTTCCGTCAAAAGTATGTAAAGCAGTCATTACTTTTGACTAATAAAATCATTAAATATCTCCTGATTTTCTCTACTTCTATGCATAAGTTTAGTCAGTGATGGCTGAGGGGGTGGAGGGGGTGTCTATCCATAAACCCATTGACTTTGAAAATTGAAAATTACATCTCTGAACAATTTTCTAATGCTATTATTTATAATAAATCTCATGATTTTATAAGTTTAAACTAATTTTTTACCCAAATAACAGAATATTTAACCCAAGAATCAATATAGCTTATAAGAATTTTGTTATTTTACCAGTGTAACTATCCCCCCTCTTGTCTACCCCTGAATTAGTTATGATTTATTATATCTTTATTGATTATATAGAACTAAAAAATTATATATTATTTAAATAATAAAAGTAATGCACAAAAAAGAGAACATTTTGTTAATCAAATAATGTATTCCTTAGTCTGGTTTTGACTGAATTACAAAAGACATTAAATAAAATAAAAAAATTGATTGTATTTTATGATAAAAAGAGATTGAAAGTCATCTAAATATATCATAGAATAAGTGAAAAGAGAAGATAAATGAGATCAAAGAGAGAACACAGGAGTGAAAAATTATTATGTGTTCAGACATGAGTTGCGGAACTGACAGATAAGCACTGGAAGTATTATTAATGATTGCAATGCAAACTATAATACATGAAAGAAAGTAAAGAAAATGAGTTTCGAAAAACACAATTATATTTATTTTTTATATTAAAACCATTAGAATCACGAGATAAGGCATACATTCAATGCTTTCTACAAATCCCGACATTTCTATCGGAATATCGACAAAACTTCTAGGAATAAGCTTAATAAAGAACATTTAGGTGCGATAAAGTGGTTATGGAAAATCACGTTTTAGTGCACTATATGAGTGGAAACCATTTAAAGGGTTTGCTCCCAAAATAGGTTACATATAAAAAATATTCGATACATTAATATGAATTTATTATTACAAATTCAAAAATTAATTATAATTATTTATATGGTTTCATATTTTGCTATTAAACAGAATATAAAGAATTTGACTATATTTTATAAGATTTCAAAGAATTTTGTCGTTTTGTACAGAATATTCTGACTTCTATTGTGAATTGATGCTTTTAAGCCTTTTTTCCAGGCGCAGTTAGATGTAAGAGCTACTTTTTAGGGATCAGAAGAGTGGGGATATTCAGAACTATACTTCTTTGTGCGTCTCTTGTATTTAGTATAGAAGATAAGATGAAATCAATAATATTGTATCAGGAATAAGTTCTGTTTATTGCAAGAGTCGGGCCCGTATTACCCCCTGTGATTTTGGTCGATACCCCTTAGATCGCTCGCGAGCTACCACTTTTTCTATTGCAAATTTGGAATATTCTGTGAAATTCTGTCTAAGTTATTAGAAAAATAACAGAATTTTGTCAAATTCTCACAGAATTCATCATAGTTTGCCTAAATTCTGTTAAATTAAATCATTTTTAATTCAATTCTGCAAAAATGTGACTAATGCGAAAAACCGTTCTCTGGACTCCCTGTCCAAAATTTGTGACACCGCAGCCCGGAATACCTTCTTGCTTCGCCAAAAACTATTACACTTCCCTTGAATATTCTTTAATGCCAAAGTTTTTACATTACATCTCAATTTGTCATTCTTATATTTAGTGTTAAACAAAATACATGAATGCAGATAAAGCTAAATTTCTTTATTATTTATACTTTAAACTAGTGTTAAGCAGAATTTGAATTCCCCAATTATTTTAGATACTTTCTTCAGTCACATCATTATTTACATTAATTACTAATTAATTATATCATTAATTACTACATTAATGTATAGGAATTTCGGGTTTTATTATATTCATATAAATAGGAATTCATATCACTTGAAATCTTAATAATTTAACCATAACTTCAATGCATTTAATGATAAATTTACTTAAAATCTATTCGTTCTCAACCCTACTTCTAATCGACGAATCGCTTCTCTCATTAGCAGTTCATTCACTCTTTTATATAAAATATTTGTTATAATTTTGTGGCAATTGATAAAAATATTTTCTCATAGAATCAAATTGATTGAAATGAAAAATTGTCAAAACGTTTTTTCCTTTTGGACCCGACTATCTGTTAAGGCTATTGTATTGGTATTCAGACCACAATCTATTCTATTGTATTGTAATATAAATTGAAAAAAAGGAAAATTTATTGTTTAGCTTTGGCTTTGCTTTTGTTGTGTGTTTTTCACTCGGAGTCCCTCCACTGGGAAGTAGTGACCCATTCCTCGACAAACCATTTGTCAGACACTCTCCACTGCAGAGTACACTTGAAAATAAATGATTTCACAGTAATTTATAGAAGAATTGGAACCAATAAATCAGTGCTCTTTCTATGAATGGTAGACAACAAATCAAATATAAAATAAATTGATTGAATTCTCTTTATTTTATATCTCAACTCATATAATGTTAAATTAACATTGTTAATTATACAAATATCTCAAATCTCGAAATAATTTTGGCCAAAGACATTTTTAAAAGAATTATGTCTTGTATGAAATTTCATATTAAGAATTACTGAACTAAACCAGTCAATCAAACCAAAGGTGTCAATTTAAAATATCTTCTTATTCGAAAATAGTTCATGCATCTAACTCTGGTCCAAAGGTAATATTTGCAAGGATAATTTATATTTGAAAGGTAACTTATTAAATATTAATATATGTTAAATAATGTGTGAATTTTTCTAAAGAATCAAGTCAAGCAGGAGTAGCCAAAGTCGGCCGAGACAGGGGGGTCTAGGATAGGGTATTTTGTGAAATTTCAGGAACTATGCAAAAAAAATGCAAAGGGAAAAAGTTGTCTTATGTTTAAAAAGTCAGAGAGGGGAGTTTGAAAATTCTCGAGTAAGGAAGGGTTATTTCGACTATTGCTCCCTTGGTCACCCCAAGGTTAATTGTTTGTAAAAAACATATTAAATTTTGAGGTTGTGCTAATAGTGCATAATAACACTTTCCCATTTTTGTAAAGTAAATCTAATTGCAACTTTTTTCAAAATTCTTAATTTAAAATAAAATATTGAATCCATTACTTTAATTATTTAGATTCTTCCTCTTAATAGCTATTATACAAATTTAATTCATTTTTTTCTTTTCCTTTCTCTGCGAATAGAATTCATATATATTTTGTAAGAATTTTTAATAAATGTTATCTCATTTGAAATGATAAATAATGACTGCTTTTAATAGAATTCTGTTTTGTTTCCTAACATAAATGAGTCTCACATCAGGGATGTGGAAGAGAGAGGGGGGGGGGAGTCCAGCCCGGAATACCTCTCTAGCTTTTTTGTCAAGTACCCCTATAGGCTCTCCGAGAGGTACCCCTTAAGCAAATTTTTAGGAAACGGCGCCGGTGTCAAAATTTTTCTTAAATTCATTACAAATTAGTAATATTTGTTGCTTTGCAGTGCAGTTGTAGTATAAACCACTCAATAAACCCGGTTTGAGCACAATTTTGATGGTTTTCAAGTGTTTCGTACTAAAAAAGCTATAAATTAACCACTTTTTAGTAATATTTGTAGCAATTTAACTGTTTTTTAAATAGTTTTATATTTAAAAACCATAAATAAACTAATTTTAAATATTAAAAACATGCTTATTACATATTCAATTCAATTCTAACTTTTTGGCATCTCTACAATAGTAGGTCTCCCAGGAAAGCCTTTTATATGCTGTATTTTTTAGAGGGGGCTTAATTTTAAGGAACAGTCATAGTGGGGCGTAAATCCACTGCTTATCCGTCTGTCATGCGCTTAATTTGACTTTTGAGGGCGCTTTACCTCAAGGAGAACAGATTGATATTTTTGTCAGGAGAGAGACGTTACCAGAGTTGTCTCCCCACTCAGTACTAACCGTAGTCAAACCTGCTTAACTTTTGAATAGTGTACAGCAGTCTAACCACTTAGTCACTGAGCTCTATTATAGCCAAAAGATACTTTTTGAAAACCCCCCTGTACCCCCTAGCCAAAATCGGCCATTTTACCCTCCCCTAGACCTTCCTAAGCTCTCGCCAAAAAATACCCCCCCCCTTAGTGTTTTGGACCTTCCACATCCCTAAGATTTGCACACAAGAGCTCTGACACTTATGCTAAAAGAGAAGGAGAGGAGAAAATCGTCCATAAAATCATCAGCAGTTAGTCGTCCAGTGATGTAATGATGTAGACATTGCTCTCTAACTATAAATATACGTTACACTACATCTAATATATCCTTTGGCTTCACTTTTATGCTATTCTTATCTCTTATGTCTGTTTTCATAAACAAAAAAACACATTCTTATCCTTAGCACTAAAAATGTATTATTTTATGGTTTATTTCACGATTTGTTTTATTTAATATATTATTATTACTTTCCTTAACAAAACAATATACACTTATACAGTGAATTCACACTACAATATAATATAAGCTCTTAAAGTGAATACAAAAATATTATGAATAAAAACTATTGTCTTATGATTCAGTTCAAAGTTAAATAACTTCTATTATATATTCAATTTTTGATATTAGGTATAGATTTCCACTTTATTTGTTCGTTCACTTTAACGACAGTTCACTGTATTATATTTTATGGTTTGCTATTTTTTCTAATTGTCTATAATATTTTTTTTATCACTACTTCTTCTTTTGCATAAATTTATTCCTCTTTTACGCTGAGATTTAAAACGTCAGATATATATCACTGGGAGAGTGAAGAGTAGGAAAAGAAATATAATTTATGTTTAAGAGCACATAGAGTGTAATGTAAGTTATTATTAGCGCCATATGATAAATGGTAAGCAAATTAATATAATATACCGTCTCTTCCTCTTCCATCCACTTCTATCCCCTCTTCTTAAAGCTCTTAAAAGAGTATAATTTAATAATGAATTTTATGAAAACCCGTCCCAAAAATTAAAAGAATTATTATTGCATTTACTGTCAAAATATGACATAAGGTTTCATATGAGAAAAATTACTTTAGTATTATAGAAGACAGGGACGGACCATTGGGGTTAATAGATAAAGTATCCTTTGTAAAATATTTTTAAAAATCTACTCCTAGTAATGTACCGATTTTGCCGGGATTCGGTGAATTTCCCTAGAACAAAGCTGATGTTCTTAAGCTAAAGAACTGCATCTAATCAAAAATTTAACATTCTTCTATTTATAAGCTGTCTGTCCTCCCAATTAGAAAATCCCAGTTTGGCCATCACTGATAATGAAGAGGAGATAATATTAACCGAAAAGTTATATATGAGTTGAGAAAAAAATTCTAAATGTGAAGAATAACTCCTACTTTGTTTGTAATAATAATAATTTCTAACTAACAAACCATTTGCTGTACTTATAAACAATTTTATAGTTTGTAGAAGAACTGCACAGATAGTCAAAGGTGGCAGAGGTTTAGCAAATTTTGTGTTCTGTAGAAGAAATACTTTATAATACTGTTTTTAATAAATTACACAATACTTATGCATCACTTTTATTAATGTTCAGATTATTTAACTTTAGGCACAGAAATATGTTTAATGCCAGCAGTTGTTTGATATATATCTCTATGCAATGAAACACTATTTGCAGTCCTAATAGTCTACTGTAGTAACTGTGAGAATATTTTTGTAAAGTTCTGTATTATTACAAGAGAGTCAGAAAAAAGAAGATATAT
The DNA here is from genome assembly GCA_034693365.1 of Liacarus xylariae. Taxonomy (NCBI): domain Eukaryota; kingdom Metazoa; phylum Arthropoda; class Arachnida; order Sarcoptiformes; family Liacaridae; genus Liacarus; species Liacarus xylariae. The sequence continues at coordinate 12,341 of JAQFXN010002046.1, forward strand.
TTAGGCAATTAAGGCGCCCATAAATAAACATTATAGATGTGTTCAATATTTAAAAGTCACCTCTAACTAATAAATTCAATAAATATCGGTGTATTTGAGAGGGCATCTTCCTCGTATATTTTCATAAAGCTCCTCTCCTACTTTATTCATAAATATTGTGTCATTTAATTTAAAAAGAACAATTTGATTTATTAAGCATGCAAATCTTATTTTAAGAATCAAACTCGATATTATTTAAAACATACTAGGGCGAAAATACCCTCTGTCTCTAAAAAATGACCAAAATACGTGATGCCAAAAAAACAAGAAATTTTCAGAATATTCCTTAATTGTAGTGAAACTAAATGAGTATAAAATGTAATTTTGTTTCAAAGTTCTGTTATTTTTGTGTTGCATTTAATTGCTGTTGAAATATATCAGTGGAATAGAGAGCACAGAGAGGATAGATATGTCGAAATTGTTGTCTAGAAATTAGTGAACAGATAACAGAAGGGAAGGAGAAATAAATGTAACGCAAAAAATAAGATGTTTTTTCACATAAATATCTTTTGACGAATGATTGAAATTGTAATGTTTGGTTGGCATAGAGTAGACCCCCTCCTCTCACTCACTGTCTTTTGAAATGCAACGGCACTTAAATAGCATACAAACGCCAACATAAGTAACTACACGTCAATCAAACATCAGGTTCTGTGTGAGCGTTGAAATAAGACAACACAACGCAAGAGAATGTCAAATACGCCCGAAATCTTACGAATCACTGTTCATAAGACTGAATGAGTGAGTGAGAAATGAAATAGAGAGAAGAAATCTATTCTACACTAAAAAAACATTTTAACGCAAAAACATATTTTTCTCATTTTCTTAAACAAAAAAATAACTATTTCTCCAATTCCTTCCTTCCCTTCATTTGTGTGTTGGCATAGAATATTCACTGAATATGATATATAGAAAACAATGTGTTTTATTCTGCTTTCTTACAAATCGATTTGACAAAAGTTATATATATTTCTTATTATTATTATTATTATTCTTCTGATATAAAAATTCAATTTTAAACAATTTATTTTTTCCCCGAAAAGGGAAAAACTTGTATTTTATATCAGAATTTTTTTTGTAACGAATCGTTAATTTCAACAATTCATTTATTTTTATTATTACAAACTATTATTCTTATCTTTTCATAAAAATAATATACAGTTATTATTCTTATTCTT
>JAQFXN010002047.1:0-13550 GCA_034693365.1 Liacarus xylariae
ATTAGTAAAATAGTAATTATTTTTACTGTCGATAGAAATTAAAGGGATTTCTGAAAAATTGCGGCACATTTAACATCGTCCTAATTATATCTATTATAGTTATATCCTAAATACCTCCTCTTGAGCTTGAGATTTTTTAAAATACCCAACTGACTTTTTAGCTGCAGAGAAAAAATTTTTATTTTTACCTTACATTTTGGCATTTTTCATATTTTGGAAATTTTTATACCCCTAATATTGTTCCAGAATATTCCCGATTTAATATTTGTATTCCCGATTTGACTTTACCATCTGATCTTATAATAACATGGTGGAATAACCTGGTTATTGACAACAAAGTTCTGTAAAAAAAATTATAATTCAAAGGAGAATTTCATAAAAAATATTAAAAGATGACCTGAGAATAAATCAAAAAAAGTTTAAACCCCCTAATAAAATTACAAATGATTGAATTGATGACAAGCAGGGATGGGAGAACGAAGAAATTTCTGGAGGAGAGGGTATTTTTCTGGCAAATCCAGGAGATAGACAGGCCTGTGACGTCAAAAATTTTAGACAGGATCCAGAGGAGGATATTTTGCAATCGTCAAATTCTTATAGAATTTAAATAAAAATGACGTAATTTAACAGAATTTCGACTAATTCTATAATAATTTGGCAGAATTTAAGCAAATTATTGTTAATTCTATAAGAATTTAACAGAATTTGACAAAATGTTGTTATTTTTCTTAGAATTAGACAGAATATTCTCCAAGAAAGCGTCGCCGTTTCTTAAAATTGCTATGGGAGGTATATATCGCGAGTGGCCTAAGGGGTATGGGCCAAAATCACAAGGTGTATTCCGGGCTGAACCCCTTTTCCCCATCACTGATAATAAGATTATTAAATCCAAATATTAAATTATGTGAACACTAAACTATATTAAACCGAGTGATTAAATAACTTGGAAATACGTAACAGGGTTTGATTAATAATAACACATTTTATCACAATTTAGCAGAATTATGACAAATTCTGTAAGCTAATGACCAAATCTAGCGAACATTTGACAAAACTCTTTTAATTTTCAGGAATTATAAAAAATTGACAATATTCAAGAAACAATGCAATAAATGATTTTTTTGTTTCCGATTTAAGCCATTTTTAACTCCCGATTCCCAACCGATTTGAGAAATTTTTATTCCCGATATTTCCAAACTCTAGTTATCAGCATTAAATTCTATGTCGACCACTACTATTACTATTGCTTAAAATTGCACAAAAGAATTTATTTATAAGAATCGAAATAAAGTATTGTAACAAAAATTAGTTATCATAAAAACAAAGTTTGATTTGATAAAGAGATAATTTTTGTTGATATTAAAGAGAGAATAAAAGAAATTTTAACTGTTCCTTGATGTGTTTATATTTTCGTATATTATTGTAACATTATAATATTTTATTTTTAACACAATTACTTATTGCTTAATTGAATTTTATTCTCATTTTCTCGTTTGATATATAAACTAGAGAATTCATAAATTTCAATTCTGACTTGTGAATCGGGTAAATGGATTCTCGTCTAAGTTAAATAATAATCTTATTTGTATTTCTGATAAGAATTTATTTTTATTAGTTTTATATGTTTTATATCATAGATTTACAGTAGAGGAGACTTTTTGAAGGCAGAAATAAATATTTGAAATTTAGGATAAATATTATAAATGCTAATTAAAATTAATTATTGAAATAGTTCGATTGAAATTTATCCTTAACGTTTTCATTACAATACTTCATATCTGTTGGACAATAAATTCAATATTTTTAAATGTACCAGATTACGTTCCTATCACTTATAAACAATATTGTACTAAAAGGTGATTCTAAAAATATATACAGTATAGTAGATCATCTACTGTAGATGTTATGAAAGAAATTAATGTCCAGTTTGACTTTTCATTTGATTTGTTTAAAACTATCATAAATTAATAATAAATTTAATATAAACAAAATGTGATTATTCAATAAAGTAGTTAAAGTTAGATAAGCCATAGAGATTAAGAGGAATTATTCAAATGATTGTTTCAGTTATATTTTCACATGGAATTAAATTTTGAAATATATTATTTTAATGTGCATATTCTTACCAAGTTATCTAAAAGAAACAAACCATAAGTACAATCATATGGATGAATTTTTCTAGACATTGACCAAAAATACTTTATGGAAAAAAAATTTCCACTTGACCATTGATTTCATTTTGTCCGGAAAAGCTTTTCTCTAATTATAACTTTTGAGACATCCATTAGTTCAATGATAATAATCAGAGATAGTTTAAATACAGTCTAAATACTGTAGACTTTGAGATTTTTCAAAATACCATCCTCTCTGACTTTTGGCGGTAGGCAGAAAATATTTTGGCAAAGTTTTCATATTTTGAAATTTTCTTAAATGTCCCATCTATATCCCCCCCCCCCCCCGACTCGACCTACCTTGGCTACCCCTGATAATTTAGTTCTTTACCAATAGTTTATTCATACAAACATTAGTTTGTATTGCTATTGCTTTAACTTATTAGAAAAGCACTCGTTATCATAGAGTTGAGTGCAATTAGAGAATAAACCGATTTTGTGACGATTGGAATAATTTAATTCCTGAAACCAATTGAATATTAATGATTAGAGTTTTAGTGAATGCTATTAATAAAAATAAGTGATTATTCAATCAAAGTATTGAATTCGGACTTTGATTGATGTTTAATGAAATTTGATTTATTAAAACAAAACTTTGAATTCAAATCCAATTCCGAAAGGATTAAGAATTATATAAATTTAATTTATATTTCGTTTTAATCAATATTTAGTTGTTTTGTAATGACATAAATAATTTTGTTTTATTTGATGACACAATGTGTGGCACAGAGTATGTGATCCATCAATGTTGACATATATAGTGATGAATTGTTTTTTATAATTGCAATGCAGTGGCAAAGGCACGAATAGTGGGCAGTCCATCGATTTACATCAATAGTGGCAGTACTCTCAATCTCAGTTGTCTCGTCAATGAAACTCCCGGTCCTCCAGACTATATATTCTGGTACCACAACGGAGAAGTGAGAACTCTATCCTATAAAATAATAATTGAAGTGAAAAATTTACAAATAATTAACTTTTCAGGTGATTAACTACGACTCTCCGCGTGGTATTAAAGTACAAACAGAGAAATCGTCTCAAACCACATCCAAACTGATTATAAACAAAGCAATGCCTAACGATTCCGGCAATTATAGCTGTTCGCCATCGAATGCAGAACCGGCACATATAGCTGTCCACATCCACAGCAATGGCAATCCGGCCGCTTCTATACAACACGGAAAACGAAGTGCCAGGTATTCAGTGTTCTATCACTAATTCATATGCACTGCTCTATACATATATTCCTACAACTATTGGCAAAAGTTTAAACAAAACGATAAAATGAATTATTGAGTGAACGCATCAATGAATTAGTTGAGTGAATGAAGTTCTAATCATTATATGAGAAGTGAGTCAATCATTCAAAGGACTCAAATGAAAACTTATAGCTATTTATAAGAATATTAATTATTATTACTGTTTTGCGTAACTTATCCAACACTACAATAGATTATTATAACTTTGAATGTTATTGGAAAAGATAAGAGACAGCTATTTGTTATTATTAATGATCAATAATATAGCTTGGTAGAGTTGGTAGAGTTGGTAGAGTTGGTAGAGTTGGTAGAGTTGGTAGAGTTGGTAGAGTTGGTAGAGTTGGTAGAGTTGGAGTGAAGATATTGTTATATATGATATTATTTGTATTTACATTAAATACATTACTATATGTTATAAACATCTTTATTCTTATTCTTATAGGGATTTTAGCGCAAACAGTGGCCATAAGTCACAGCATCCCATCTATTCAGGCCTCTTATTGCTAAGCACTGGTATGGCTCTAATGACTGGTGTGTTAGTCATCAAATGTAATATACGGTGAAAGAGATTGTGTTGAATACGACAACTATTAGCAGTTTCTAAGAGCCAACAAATCTATTAAATCGATTAATTCTTAAAATTCAAACAATTGCTCAGAACTATAGACTCAAATAGAGTTTCAGCTCAACTGTGAGTGCAGTTTATTTTCTTGTATTTCGTGGCCAATCGGTTGAGAATAAAAAAAGTGCAACGAATGACCCGAACGGAAGTCGGAATAAGAAAAACTATAGACAAATGATAAGAAGGAACGGCAGGAAAGTGTGTTCTATCAGTCGTTACCATCGCATGACTCAATTGACAAGTGATTGTATATAAAAATGTGATTGTATTGTATATACGAATAACAAGTCATCCATATATTGAATATTAATATAAAATATGAATATATATCTAAAAATAGTTAATTGAATGAAAAGTTTTGTAAAATACAAACGAATTGTAACAAAATTGCTCATCAAATGAACGAATTGGTTGGACGTATGCAAAGTCAATGCAATCATTCATTATAATAGTTTGTTATACTAAAGCAATACCAGTGTTGACCACAAATGATAAGTTATTATAACTATTAGTCTTCAAAAAAAACTATAAATAAAAGATTTTTAGATAAATTAAGAACAGTTTTATTATTAATTTTCAATTTACTATAGATTTTTATGATTTACATAAATGACTATAAATGATAATAAACAGCAAAATTATATACACTATTGTTTGTATTATATATTATTTATTATATAATTTGATTTATAATAAATTAAAATTTTCCCTTTTTTTGAACGATTGAGTTCGTGCATAGAATTGCTTACAGTGTTAAGTATTTTAATTGATCAGTGTAAATTAAATTCTCTAATAAAAGTTATTGCTTTATAATGTATTTTCAATATTTATATCTCATATCCTATTCGGAGCTCTAATATATTGATATTTCAGAATATGTTAATCATGGAAGAGCAGTTTATAATCCCCTTTTCTAGCATTAATGAAATGCCTATAAATATAAAATAGAGAATAAACATAACGACAGCCATTCCTACGTTTAGACTCCACTTGAATATAGCGATTGTCATAATAACAAACATCAACATTGCGAACAACAGAATCACTGAACATATCATTCCTTTAGAGTTGACGGTAACCGTACCAAAGATGAGTGTATAGAGAAACCAAGGAAGTGGCAGACTATTGATTGCACAGACATAAAGGTAAACATTAAACAATTAGGTTAATTAAATCTGGAATGAAATCAAGAATAATGTACACCCTTTTTGTGATTTTTACAAATTAATGAAATGATTGACTTAAGTGAAGTTCACTCTAACTGATTCTAAAAAATATTCTTTATGTAAAATTTGTTAATCATATTGAGAATTTTGACTTTACTTAAATTATATTACAAATCTGTTAAATGGCGTTAATATCAAATGAGCTTTTTTGGGATTTCCTAAACTCTATGGAACTAAAGAGTATACTTTGACTCCCGTGGCTTTCTAACATTGTATACAATATCCTGAATAATAAGATTATTCGAACTTAGTTTACTATATTTAAATTTATTTTTATAAAATATAATTTCGAAATGAATCCTTCAAAATAAATAAACTTAATTGAAATGAGAGGCAAAAAATTGAGAGAATATCTAAAAAGGCGTTTTAAAATTTTTGAAATGTGTCGGTCTTTAAGATATTACTATTATTCTATTTATTATTATACTGTATATACAGTATAAAAATGTTTTTAAACCAAACATTTAAAGAAAGGAATCTATTTTACAGTTAGGAAAAAATATTCTAAATATTCTATGAATTAGGTCTTTTTTGTAGGCTATGGTTGAAAAGAGTAGAAAAGAGTATAGTTTATAGACTCTATAGTGAATAGTCGAACATCGAAACCATTTTTATCCGCAAGAAATAGCCATAAAATACATAAAACCCTGTTTAATGGTTTCGTTCAATTATTCAAAAAGCACTCAATTGTGTGTATGTGTTATGTGTTGTGATAATAATAACTTCATTGAAAAAATTTCATAAAAACTGAATTATATTGTATTGAATTTCGTGTTAAAATCTGAAGAATAATAGACGTCTGACATCAGATCGATATTAAGGCACAAAAATATTATATTAGGAACACTTTTTTTGATTAGTTCTAAATCAAAGATTTTAGGAAAAATCAAAATCACTTTTTTATTTCAAACATTTCTTTTTAAGCGTTTTGTCTAAAAAAATTAAGTTTGGATGCATTTTTGTGTTAGAGCACAGTTAGCACACGTTTTTCTTATTAATACACTTGGCTATTGATTTTTGTAAATCATATTTTGTTCTCTTTGTTAATCAATTTTTCAATATTTCAGAGCTCTTAGAAGATTGTGTTTAGCTTTACTTAAAAAACAAAACGAATTTATGAATTGGATTCCAGAAAATGAGTCTCTCTTTCAGGATGTAATTCAATAAGCTTTTAGTGAAATTTTGACTTATTTTGTTTGGAAAAAATTGAATTTATTTACTTATATTATAAATGATATTTGTCTTCTCATAAATTTCATAAATATTGTGTAATTTTAGTTCTGTTGTCAATCATTTCATATGAATTACTCTTTAGGAACAGCAGACCTAAACTTTTTTTGAATGATTAATATCATTGAAATCTTAGAATCAGTTCAATTGAATATTTTATGAAACTCTCAATTCTTAACGCATTCTTTCGTTTATTCAATATATTATTGATTTTTTATAGAAATTTCTATTTGAAGAACTAAATCAAATCTTTTGCCTTTTTTCGTAATTTTCTTTCTGTTGAAATATATTTTTATTTTTCCTTTTATTTACTTTAATGAAATACTTACACGAAATAAATTTATAATGAAATATAAAAATATAATTAATAATAAAGTAATAGAATTGCAATCAATAAACAAATGCATAATATATTGGATTCAAAATATTCTTATTTGTCTGTCAAAAGTGCTTCATTGCTATTGTAGGCTAAAATGGATTATTTACAGTACTTTTATTTAAAAAAATCCTGTGGACTTGGATTGGGTGGAGCGGAGAAAAATGTCACAAATAGTTTTGGCATATGTATGGACTTGACGTCAAATAAGACGATTCGAGATAAGTGTAGTCGAATGTCATTTCCGATAAGGTCTCTAAACTCGAAATTATGGCAGCTCTGGTCATCCAGGCTTTAATTTCAATTGAATTGAATAGCTCTGAATAACTTTAAATAATTCTTTGACATAAAGTATAAATATAACCATATTGTAATTCTTCAATTAATATATATTTTATAAATTATAAAGAAAAATCTTTGTTTTGAAATGATATAAATTTTTCTCACATTAAAGATTACTTATCTTAGATAAGCCTTAAGAAATTATATCCAAAGTAAATTACAGACTTCTTGAGTCCCAAGCAAAGAACCAGACAACATAACAATAACTTTATAACCCCTTAATCTATAAATTGAATTCCAGCATAAGTAAAGATTGAACATATTTTGAACTACTTTAGAACCAGTCAGTGGAACATTTGTTTAATTTGTAAAAAATATAGTTAGCTAAACAAGGTAGATTTGAAATAATTTTATATCCTTTATAAAAAATATATTTATTTGTAAAAATCAACGTCAACTGTAACTATAATTATCTTTCACATAATATTATAGGTACAGGGTGTATATGGCTACTCAACATTATTTAAGAATAATGAATAGGTTATGAGAGGACATACCCAACGGTAACATCAAATATATTGCTGCCGACAGAGCTCGAGACAGCCATATCGCCGAAACCCTTTCGGGCCACTAATACTGATGTTATGAGATCTGGAATTGATGTTCCGGCTGCTAAGAATGTCAAACCCATTATTTCATTTGGCATTTGGAAAGTCATGCCCACCAAAGTGGCCCACCAGACCATCAAATATGAATAGATGGCTATCCAGACAATAGAGCCCACGAATGAGCCCACAAACCACTTCCTTTTTTCCTGTTTAATGCAAAGGAAATATTACTCATAATATTATTTAATGAATCCTAATAGGAATGACCAATGGGAGGGAGCCTATGAGATACCTATGACTCGACAAAATAAAGGAAATGTCCATTCATATCTATAAAAATAGAGTATCTCCTAAAAAATGGCAACATTTTAGAGACACATCACGTCCAGACCACTATTTTTATCTGCGATTTCGAGGAGAATATAGATTTGTTTCCGCCTTAAAAACTGTCATTTTATATCTTCAATTTTTTTACCTTTGGTATTTATTTGAGTGCTTCTATCATACCCTGACTTCACCGAACTTGTCTATCACATATTTTCACAGATGCAAGTTTAATTTAATTTTGTCGATTTTAGGCCGTTGTGTCAAAATTAAACTGAAATTTGCAAAAATCATAAGTTTATTGATTGTCTAATTTAGAGGAAAAATATAAATTTCTATTTATTAAATGCATTTAAAGCCGAAGTAATATATTACAAAATTAGCAAATGATATGCAGTATTTCTGTCCAAAATAACTACCGGTACTTGTAATATTCTACTATTCACTAAATTTTTGATTTAAATAAGATCAAACTATTAGACCCTATAATTTTCGACCATTATTCTACATCAAAACAGCCCAGATTATGACATTCTTTTATTATCTCCCGGAACACTGAACACTTTTTTTGATGGATTTTAGCATTATTTGAGAAATGTTTTAATGTTTTGAATTAATAATTTAAATGATATAAATTGAAATGTGTCCGAAAATTTTTTTTAGTTCCGCTTTCGAAAAAATAGATTTTATATTCGTTTGCGATAAGCATGCGTAAATATCAAAACTAGGTAAAAGAAATTTTCAATAAATTTGGTAATTTTAAAATGGATTATTAAATAACTACTCATTATTGATAATAAAGAATATTTATAAATAGAGGTAAAGATTTATTCCATTATTAATATGGAAAAATGCAAATATGGGGCAAAAAATTATTTAATTATTAAAATGTTTATCATAAAATAAAATTCTCAAGAAAGCACTTCAGATGAAAACAATTTTCACATAAATATACAAATCTATGAGAAGCCGTTGAAAATGAGTGACTCAATGAATAAATTGAACAAATATTAACTAAATAAATGATCCTTTCTTTTGAACCTAAACTATTTAAATTAAGTGATAGTATAAAAAATAATTTTATTAAAAAATAAATTAAGCGAATGCTCTCTCGAGTATTCAATTAACTAAACAAACATTAAAACAAATAAAAGTGTAGTTAATTTCAAAAATATTACACTAATTTAAAATTGTAGACCTATTGTAAAGAAATAATAAAAGCATTTATTTTGGTTTTAATTTCTGTAATTAATTAATAATATTTGTAAATTATATCATTAACTTATCAAATCATAATATCAAAGTAATAAAGTCAGTGATATTAAACTCTCCAATTCTATTGCACACATATATATAGCGTTAAACTATTGGCAAAAATCGGGACTTTTTTTTAATTCCACATTCGATGAAAAAGCAAAGGATAGATCTGATTATACATAACCAAAAATAGAAATGTTATATTATAATCCGCTTATGACAACCTATGGGTGAGGAACTAATAAAGTGATTATAACCGATCCATTGGAGAGGAAGGGTACAGAAACGTTTGATGCATTGAAAATGGGATAATAATATCCTGGTATATTATGGTGATTATAAGCGGGCTATAATGTACTACTTTTGCCAAATGAAAGTCCCAGGCGTTAGAATGGTTTTTCCTACAAAAATAGCCAACCTTTTAGACAATATTACTTTATAGATATTACTAATTAAATTGTGTTTTGAATAAAATTTTATATATGCATTTGATTAGTAATAGTTATACAAAATTTGTTTACGAACTTATTTGTAATACAGTTGTTATATTATAGTATAGGGGGAAAATTTGGGGGTGTAAATCTTATCTCAGATAATTGGCTATAATTATCAATATATCAATCTTTTCTTTATTTTATTGAATTTATTTAAATAATTGGTCATTTTCTGAAAAGCTGTTTCGATAATCCTTTCTATTACTAATCAAATACATAAATAAAGGAGGTTTCAGATTAAGGAATTGGTGGTTTTAGCAATCTCATTAGATAGAGGGGGTAAGATGACACAATTTGATACTATGAACCATATTTTTATCTCTTATGTTTTTGAAGTTATTAATTGTTGAAAATTTGATTTACTGGTAAATTTGGTCAAAAGTCACATTTTACAAAATCTATTTTACCCCCGCCCCAATCAAAAAAAAAATCTGAAAAGTATTTTGTAGCTTACATATAAGGTAAAGTTATTTTTGAGCTGGAAAAAATGATGTGGTACGAGATTTTCTGATTAATTTATAAATTGTTATACCCTGACCTCTCTATATATACACCCTCTTCTGCTCTCTTATATGCTCTCATATTTGTGATATTTAGACATAAAACAATTAACCAATTTAAGCAAATATCACATTTATCATGACTATTTTGCACATTCTGAAGATAATGATAATATTTTTAAAATCGAATATTTAACGGTTTTCATGATAAGGTGAAAATCAGAATATCCATTCAATATTCGAGTTTGACAACATCACCATTATTTTCCGAATGTGCTAATTGGTCAGGATAAATGTCATATTTGCTTAGATTGTTTAATTGTTTTATGTCGAAATATCATATATATGAGAGTATGAGAACATATAAGAGAGCAGAAAAGATATACCCTAAGTGTGCATATATAGAGGTTAGGGTATAAATATTTATAAATTAATCAGAAAATCTCATGACTTCATCACTTTCTCCAGCTCAAAAATAACTTAACCTTATATGTAGGCTACAAAATAATTTTCAGATTTTTTTGATTTGGGGGCGGGGATCAAATAGTTTTTTGAAAATGTAACTTTTGGCCAAATTTACAAGTAAATCAAATTTTCAACAATTAATAACATCAAAACCATAAGAGATAAAAAAAATTGTTCATAGTATCAAATTGTGACATTTTACCCGCTCTATCTAATGAGATTGCTAAAACCACCCAATTCCTTAATCCGAAACCTCCTTTTATTCAAAACACAACTTAATTAGTAATATCTATAAAGTAATATTGTCTAAAAGGTGGGCTATTTTTTGAAAAGCCATTCTAACGCCTGGGACTTTCATTTGGTAAAGTAGTATGTAATAATGGTTATTCTTGTTATTCCAGAATGCGCAAGTTCAAAAGCCCAGGGCTTATTATTTGACTTTTTTAAAGTAAACCTTTGGATCTCTATAATGTCAGACCATTTATTATTTTAGGATATTTTCAAGTTAAATTTTTTTTCGCTTTGATGATTACCCTTTTATAATATATATTATACATATCTATTATAAAAAATACTGTATTTGAGATCAAATCAAAATATTTAACGACAAAAGCACTATATTTTGATCTTAAGAGAAGAATAAATAAAAAGAGAATCAATGGTTCTGTTATATGAAAGTCGAGGCAACAATAGAATGAAATATTGTATCGTTTGTAGAGATTTTTATTCAAATAGAGATGAGTTAAGGAACAGAGGATAAAGAATAAGTTGTGGTAAAAGTATAATAAAACACTTTGACAAACAACTCATAGCTTTATACTCTTCTTTATACTCCACTAGTATTTGACAATTACTGCTCTATTGATCATAGCTTTGGGTTAGATATAACTGTTTTGAGGTTATGTACACTATTTGCTACTTCAATTAGACTTACAGGTCTGCGAACATCAGGTAATGTTAGCCACAATGGAAATATAATTGGGGCCAACAGTACATAAGTTAATTGTTTTCGCGCAGACTTAGGCCACGACATGTCCAATGGCTCGTCCGGCTCTTCAGGAATCTATACAATACAATGAATGTTTAAATTGTTAACCAATTCATTGAATTATATTAATGTAATATAAGAATTGAGCGAAGACTAGACAAAGACCTGACTGTTTTGTGCAGAGAGTGAGCCGTTATTTGGTTTAACCGTTTGATTATCACTTTCCTGAGTTCTGACCGCCATTTTTGATGTATGAAAAATGCCATTTCCATTGGCATTATTGGAGTTGAGCTCATCATTACAGAGCGTACAGGTTGTGGCCCCCGGAGGATGAATACACTGATGCTTTTGAGTGTCCGGTCGACTGGCAATCGGATTATTTATGGTCTCTTCGTGTAACGGATCGATCGAATGAATCATTAGCTGAAGCACTCCCTGACGAAACTTAGAGCCCCCGTGAAGTATAGGAGTAGACATTTTACGGTTCATCTGAAGTAACAATTATTTATTCAATTAAATCTATGACTAATACTAATGACTAATTGATTGCAACCATTGGTGGCGGAGATCCTAACTTTTGTGAATTCAATTTATCCACTTTCGACCTATTGGTGAATTTTTTAACAAATTTCTCCACCACTTCGTTGTATTTCATAAAAGTGACGTAAGCCGCGTACCACAACAGTAGTATCAATGCCTCATACCTTTGGATTAAACCAATGGAACTTTTGTTACTCAATACATAAACATTAGTTTATTTGATTTCAATGATTACCAGAATATTTTTGAATCTTTGAAACAAAGCACTAATGAAACTAAAATTGCAGAATAGAAGGAGACATCCCGGAAGAGTGGCCACCAGGTCAGGACCAGGACACTTTTCGAGAATATCGCACACATGGATATCACAAAGAGTATGTTGAAAACTGCTGAACCGACGATTGTTCCAATGCCCACATCATCGAAGCTAATGAATACTCCGATTATTGACGTAAATAACTCTAAAGAATTGAAGTTTTAAGTCAAATAAGCCAAGGCTGCAGCACCAAAGTAGACCAGACACTTATAAGATAGATTTCCTCTGTAATTTTTAATTGGAACTGTTACAGTACTCAAAATTAGCTATTTATACAAGTACAATTTATAGTAAAAATTTATTGAAGAAATTCATCTTATAAGTATCTAGTCTACTTTGATGCTGCAGCTTAACATATAATTATTGTTGTTAAAAATTGATTAAAAATAAAATATAAAAGTATTTTAATATTTGAAATTATTACCCATTTATTAAAAAATATTTTATTTTTTTCTGCATTTGACGATCCATTTATGGATAACTACACCATTTATGATAAGTCGATTATATTTTCTGGAGTTTTATCTATAGAACTGCTCTCTAAAGACAGATATAATATAGAAATGACTCGAACCAAAACTACGAGCAATTTTGAGGTTCCCTCCCCCACCCTAGAAATTTTGAAAAAACGATATGAAATTCTACCTAAATTCATAGAAAAATCACAGAATTTCGTCAAATTCTTGTTAAATTTAGTCAATTTCTGTTAAATTCTTGTAGAATTAGACGAAATTCTGTCAAATTGTGTCACTTTAAATCAAATTCTGGAAGAATTTGACGATTGCAAAGTATCCTTTATAATTTTGAGTGGATTACAGTAGGTGACACGTCCTTTCACCCCTAATGCTATTTTCCCATAGAGAGGCGTGGCCAATAAGAAGGCGTGGTCTAA
>JAQFXN010002048.1:0-13549 GCA_034693365.1 Liacarus xylariae
ATTTTCATAGAATTCACGCACTCTTATGAAATTTTATAGAATATTCTAATTCTATTTAAAAAGTTTCGATGATATTTCTCTAAAATTGGGGGGAGAGGGTACGCACTTTTAGCGATAACTTTATTCGCTAGAGGGTATTTTGAGTTATATCTCATTGTGCATTACTAATATTAGGCATACAGTAGTTTAGAAGAATGCCCTTTGATGGTTTTATCAAATTAATTTTATTAGTATCGTAACAAAATACATGCTAATTTTAATTCTAGAATAAATTATATTCTATTACTCTATTTCATAGAGGGGCGATTTTAATTTTTTTGACCATTTAGTATTTTGCCTATTCTTTTTGTTTAAAGCTTCAAAATCCGAAACTTATTGAATTAGAAATATTTCATATTTTGATTAAAACATTGTATATCGTCCTATAGTATGTTTAATTCTAATCGTTAAAACATAGTTAGAATACCATTTAATTAAACTCAGATATGTTAACAATTTCTTCTGTTATTTACAGTTTTGTTACTTCTGTAGTGAACTATTGTCAAAAAAGTGTATATCGAATGACCAATTGGTTGAATGAATCCAAAGTCAATCGATGAACACCACAATCATTAACCCTTTCCTTATCTACGGCTATATATAATAGGGTTAAAGTAATCTTTGGTATACTTTAATCCAATTTGAGACCAACTGAACCTATAGCTGAACCTATAACTAAAAGCACAAGTAATGCAAAACTCACATAACTTTTTTCTTAATTAATGAATTCATAGAAAATCCGTTGAGAATTGAAAACTTTTTCTTTAATCAAAAATGATTTTTAATTATTATTTCCATTTATTATTACTATTAGTAATCAAATTATTATTACTTCAAATATATCTTTATTTACTTTTTAATAAATGAGTTTATATTAAAGTTGAAAATAACTTATAATTAAATAAATGGGAAATTTCAGGAATGGTATTACAAAAAAAGGAAAGAATGGCTTATGTTTTCAATCATTTGTTAAAATAACACAAAATAAGAGAAAATCTCTGAAATCTGGTGTGAAATGCGTTTGTAATTCCATTAAAATTTTTGTTTATGAGGTTTTACTCGATATTAAACAATAATATGTTTTGAGAGATCTTTTCAGATTTGATGTTATGGTATTGTAATCCGTGTCATACGTGAGCACCAGTAGGTTTAGATGCCTTATGCAACACGTTTTATTGGATTGGAAGAGCAGTTGGGCTTAAGTTTTCGCGTGTATTCGTTTGACACATTGATAATTGCTTTGTCGGCTACCACTGCCTACCAGTGCTTCACATCTTTAGGGAATATCTCAGTGCTTTCCAAATAAATAACTTTAGTTTTTCGAAGCAATAGATGCGAACCAAACAATAGACAGAGAAATAACTATGAAATACATGAAATACTGTTTCTCTCCAATACTGGTTAACAAGTTTTCATTCATTTCACTCCAAAACACATTTGGCTTTCGTTTGGTTCACAACAAAAACATTTAATATAGAGTCAGAAGCGCTGCCAAAACAGCCAAATGCGTGACTCAATTACATTCAATTCATTTGTATTTGTCTCTACTCTTCCTTTAAATACGATTTTCTCATAGATTTAATAAAAATAGAATATTTAACCCAAAGTATGAATGAATTCGTGTATTATTCACAACACAATTGTTATATATTTTCTTGAATTCATTTCTATGTTTTTGTCATTCATTATAACTTTTAGTCAATTCTTTTAACAAAAAATATTCAAATAATTGAAATACAATTTTTGATGAATTGTGGCCAAAGATGAGAGGCCTTACCAGTCGGCTGTGCCACTGGCCAAGTAGTCTTTGCGACCAACACTGGACGCCTGTTTGTTTTGCATGGCTTCCAATTTTGGACAATTAGTAATGCGATGACCCAAACCTCCGCAATAAGAACAGCCCCTTTCGTCGCCCAAATCCAAGTACTTTTCCGATTCTGACTGCAGGGCCGCTAAAAATGGGGGTAATTTCTGTTTGGCCTCTATTAGTAAGTGTTTTAAGTCAAGAAGCACTGACTCATCGATTGATTTATTGATGAAAGTCGTGGCCATTCCTCGTTTGCCATAACGACCCGTTCGACCGATTCGATGGACATAGTCTTCGATGTCGTCCGGCATATCATAATTGATGACGTGTTTGATCTCTTGGAAGTCCAGTCCTTTAGAAGCGACATCAGTGGCCACTAACACATCCTTTTCTCCTCGTCTGAACTCCGCCACAGCCCGTGACCTCTCCTCCTGATCTTTGCCGCCATGAATGGCAACCGCTTCCACACCTTTGAGCAGAAGATACTCATGAATGGCGTCGACGTCTTGTTTCTTCTCTGCAAATACCAGAACCGGTGGTTCAGTCTTCTGGAGTGTGTCTAAGAGGTGCACAATCTTTGCCTCCTGTTTCACGTACTCCACTTCCTGTTCCACGTCCTGAGAGGCGGCACCGGCGCGCCCGACGTTTACAGTAATCGGTTTGACTAAAGCACTTCTCGCAAAGTTCTGAATCTTCTTAGGCATCGTTGCGGAGAACAGGAGTGTCTGTCTCTGACCCTTAAAGTATGAGAATATGGTTCGGACGTCCTCTTCGAAGCCCATGTCTATCATACGGTCCGCTTCGTCTAAACACAGGTATCTGCAAACGTGTAATCCAACCGTTTTCTTCTCCAACATATCCATCAAACGCCCCGGCGTTGCGACCATTATATGAACGCCTCTTCGGATTATATCCGTCTGTTCTTTGATTGAAACGCCGCCAATGCATAGACAGACCCGAAGGGCAGGCATTCCGCTCTGTGTCAGAGCTTCGCAATAGTATTGTATTATTTCAAACGTCTGTTTCGCTAATTCACGCGACGGACAGATAATCAGACCATACGGTCCCTCGTCTTTGAGGAACGGCAGCGAAAGTTCCTGTTCTAAACAGAACATAACAATCGGCAAAACAAAGACCAAAGTCTTTCCGGAACCGGTGAACGCTATGCCAATCATGTCTCGACCGGACAGGACTGCAGGCAATCCCTGCATCTGAATGGGCGACGGCTTTGTTATTCCTCTCTTTTTGAGCGCATTTACAATACTTTTAGGAAATTTCATGTCTTTGAATGTTTTGATGGGTTCGCACATGTCTTCGCCCTCAACCAGAATTCGGTACTTCTGTCGCAACGAGTGATGTCTCGATTCCGGCAGTTCTCGTATATATTTGGGTGCTTTCCATCCCGTCTTAATCGGTTCGAAGTATTGGATACCCTTTGCGAGTTCGGACACAGCCATCAGTGCCTTCTTTTCGGCCACACTTTCCAATATTTTCTCCTCTTCTTTGAGCTGTTTTTCAATCGCACTTTCCTTTCTCTGTTCGAACTTCTTCTTGAGTTCGTTGTGTTGGTCTAAAAGACTTATATTATATTTACGCCATTCGTCCAAATCGTCCGAAGGGTTGTTAGTATTCGCCGAATCCTCTGTCCGTTTAGTATTGTCTTCTATACCACTCCTCGACTTCTCGTCATCGGTTGAAAGCGAGTCAATGATTCGCGAAACCGAATGACTGTTCGTTTGTGGCATTTGTCGCCTTTGCTTAATCGGAACGTAAGGGACATAACTGTCGTCCGAGTCCTCCGAGTCTTTGGGGGATTCGCGTCGATAGCGCTGTCAATACATCAATCGATTAATTAATTAATTGATATAAAAGTTGACAAAAATTAAACAAATTTATGGAAACATTACTAAAAATACTTACTTTTATGGTTGGCTTTGAATTACTTTCAATGGATTTATTAGTTTCACTCATTTTGTTGAATCAAATAATGGTTTAATTATTAATAAATTGAATAATAATTAATTAAAACCAAATTTACATTTTGTAACAAATGTTTTGTTTTTGAATGCGATTTGTTTTCATTACGTAATTCAATACTTTTCACACATATATCGGACGTAATTAATGAATAAAACAATCATTACTTCACAAAAAGCGATGCATTGATTGCCATCTGTTGTCATATTTTGTGCTTATTTTTAGTCAATCTTTAAAAGTCTCGCAAAACGTGTTTATTTCGCAAACAATTTATGAATTCATTTAAATTAATTAATTTAATTAAATTTGTTTTTCCATAAAATTTTAATTTCATTTAAACTAATGATTAGTTAAAATATAATTAATGTTTAGTTTTATAATAAAATGAAACGAATTTCTGATAAAAAATTAGAGAAAATTGAAAACAAAAAACGAAAAATTAAATCATTTATTGATTTAATAAATAATAATAATTGCAATGAATTTGAAGACCAATTGAATGGGAAATGTGTGGACAATTCAGGCGATGATAACAACGATGTCTTCACTTCTAATTTCAAACAAATGTCTGAATTGAGGAAAAAACTATCGATTCGTTTGTCGACCGAAAGGCCAAAGATTTTTGTTGAAAACAATTATTTGTTTAACGATTCAAATGAATTGTCGGCCAATTGTCTGACTGTTGAAGACATCCAACAGTTAGTGTTGGCAACACTTCTTCCTCCGCCCCGACTTTCCTCCCCTCCCAATTGGTGTAAAGTTTTTAAACCAACAAAAGCCGCAAAAGTCATGATTTTTGTCTTAGACTTTGATTCGAGTGAAGAACTGATTAATGAAACGGATTTTAAATATTGTGTTAAATTCGAGACAAAAGACGATTGGATTAACTCTTTATTGAACGTTAGGTTAAGTAACAGACAATTAGAAAAAGTGCACAAAAAGACTAAATTAATGGCGGAATCGAATCCAATTGAGATATCGTCTGAAGAAAAGATTTCGAGAACTGAGTTATTGTTATCAACCCTTCAGTTGTCGATTGAAAAATACCCATTAATTGAGAGCACAGACAACACTCAGGAGTTTGAATGGAAGAAAACAAAGCAGAAGTACTGTCCGGTCAGTGATTCGTCGCCCATATTCTCCATCGACTGCGAGATGTGTTTAACAACTGCTGACAAACTAGAAGTGACGCGCATTTCAGTGGTTGACGAGACCTGTTCTGTCGTTTACGACACTTTAGTTAAACCGAAGAATAAGATCACAAACTATTTAACGAAATATAGCGGAATCACTAAGAAATTGTTGGATCCGATAGACGTGACTCTCGAAGACGTTCACAAACGACTCGACCTATTATTACCCGAAGACGCGATCCTTTGCGGCCAATCTCTGAACTCTGATCTACAGGCCTTACAACTCATTCACCCCTATATTATCGATACGAGTGTTATATACAATCTCTCGGGTCTCAGACCAGTCAAGTCTTCTCTCAAACAGTTGAGCCATAAGTTTCTTAATATAAGTATTCAAAACAATGGAAACACTGGACACGACTCTGTAGAGGATGCCATCGCAGCCATGAAATTAGTGAAACTTAAGCTGAGTATGGGTTTGGAATTCGGCGATAGAGTCCTTTCCAAAACAGATTTCGGACCCGAAAAATCTTTTAGGCATACGATGTCTATAACCAGTTATTTAGAGAGAATTGACACCAAATTAACAGTTCTTTACGATTACTTAGACTTCGAAAGTAGTGATAAATTGCTCGTTATTTACAGTTCTGTTGACAGACGAAAGTCTGAATTGTCTGAAGCCATCGGTCGTATCATTCATACCGATAGAGCTATTTGTTTGGTTATAAACAAAAATGGAAAGTGTTTTATAAAATTCTAATATTACCGGTAATTGTTTTAGGCTTAAAATGAATTACAATTAAGTTATTGTTATTAACTATTAATCATTTAAAACATCTAATAATATCATTCTTTTTTAAAAGACTCAAAAATTAATTAAATATCATTTAAATTTATTTTTCATTTTAAAACACTTAACGACAAGCTTTAGCTACAAATCATTTTTTTCAATAAAATAAATGTATTTTTTTTTAGAAAAAAATAAATAGTTTATTAGAAATCATAGCATTTATTCAATTTTGATTTAATAATTTTAAGTTACATTAAATGGGCTGAACTTCAAGAAATGCATCCATCAATTGACTGCAAAAATAAGAAGTGAAAAAATATATTCTCTTATTTCCTCGAAAACGGGAATAAAGATCACGGTTTTTAAAAATCGTTTTTTGACAGTCTTTTATACCCCATTTACCACCCCTTGTAAAAGTGAACTAAGTATGCATTTAATTACCATTCTTTTAGATTCAGTGATTCCAAGCAAACGAGGAGTAAAAGTAAATGATCCATAATTCGAATTTTATGAATAAATAATTATCAATGACCTTTTATTGGGTTTAAATTTGAATTAAGTTTTTTTTGTTCATTTAGCTGTTATAGACCTGTTTGCTATAACAACAAAATTAAGCAAGGGAGTAATACCGGTATCGAATTCTTTTGATCTTTTTTGTTAACTAATGTATTCTGTCATTTGAATTGTCAATTTGTCATTGAGTTCATGACTTAACCTCAAATAAATCTTTTGGTTTTGGTCTTTCATATTATAAAAAGTAATTTATAATTTAACCAAATATTAGATACAAATATATAAATAAAACTAATTTCCATAAATCGTGTCATTCATTCCGTTCGATCCGTTTGTGTTGTTCTCAATATAAGCGGAAAATATTTTATCGCACTTTAAGTTATAAAAACTTTTGAATCTTTAATTAACTCATGAATTGCCTTAACCTCATTTGAATATCTTTTTAAGAGAATTTGTTGTAATATTTTAATTTAATTAATTTTAAAAAAACATTTATTGTTAATAGAATTTTACTTTTTTTACACAAAATAATTTTATATTATATCTAAAACTAATATTTTATACAATATTTATAATACAAAAAAATACTATAATTTTATAGTAAATTATTTCTCACTTTTATTTAAATATCAAGGAATTGCTCTAAAGTTTTTCAAAGAGAGTATTAAAAAATTGGTAATATTTTCTTCAAATAATTTAATCGATTTATTTGAATGAATTTATGAGAATTTGCAAACAAATTATTTGAATTAAATAATTCAAATTAAATTAATCGAAATGCTTGTGCTTTTAGTCTTGTGTTCAGCATTTTATTTACAACCCTTTTTGCGATATTTATTCGTTTGGATTCAAAGAGCACTTTCGTTTGAACGCCTGTCCTATTTCTCGTATCCAATAGTTGGCAACTATTGAACAATACATTAATGATTATTATTAAAAATTAATGGAAATATAATTTTAAAAATTACCCCATTTTTCACCCATCAGTACAGGACAGGCGCCGTGTATTGTATCCTCAATTCCTTCGCCATTTCTATAGAGATTATACCAGAAAACTGCTGATCCTTTTTCTGGCGACACTTTGACGTCTAGTCTCGGGAATACAGTCGAACCTCCTTTTATGACGTTTGACAACTAATATAAGAAGTATTGCATTCAAAACAATGTCTGCAATAACTGAATGGAGACTTACGTAAAACATTACGGTTGCGGTTCGGTCTCCGGCCGCCACTTCTCTCGCAGGCGCTAAATGTCTTTCTTCTGGGGGTCGATCCACAAGCAGATAGTCGTAATGCGGCACATAATGACCTCCCATTCCATAATTGGCTATTTGTACTAATTCGCAGTGACTTTTATCCATATCTACTGAAAGGCCAGTAACAGCTTCTACTCTACGATTGATATTCTCGACCACTTTATGGGTTTGTGCTGAGAACCATGCCGTTTGACTGGTTCTCACTTTAGACACTTCGTCGCTGTGGTCTTCAGTTTGGACTCGCGCTCGAGTCAACTGATTAATTGCCAAATCAATAGAATTAATAATTAGCAGTCGTTAGTCATAAACTGATAATTATTGTTAAAATAGTTCAATAATTCATTAATAGTCATACCATAGGAGTGGCTAATTCTTTATAGGTCTGCATCTCGTATTCAGTCATTAGATTATGAAACATAACGACATAAGGCTTTTCATTGAATACTTCAACTTTCACGGGCTGTAAAATCAGGGACGGGTGGCCTCTATTTGACACAAAACACTTTAGGTTTTTCTCATTTTTTGGACTCTGATTTTGAATTAGAGAACAGAAGCAAATAAAACAATCATTAATGAAGTTTTAATTTTTTTTTCATCAAAGTCTGTGTGAAATAATGCGAAACCAGACTAACCCTTAATGATTCTCCTCTACACAACGCCTGGTAATTGCGATAATCAGCATTGTCCCCCTCCACTATTTTCAGTTTAGCTACAGAACTGGCTTTTGTTTCATTAAAATATTCAGAATAACTTTGATTTGTTTCTAAATTGTCGTGCTTTTGATGGATAGACAGACAAAAGTTTGATTTATGGCTCAATTAAATACAAATAACAAAATGTTATAATAGTTCGCTCACTATTTCAATGGCCATATTATAAAAGGGCAAAATCTCTTCTACAGAAGCAGTTCTATTGCCCTCGCGATGGGCTCTAATCATAGCCTCTTCGAACCAATCGATTGAATGACCGTAATATCCATTATTGAAGGAATGTTTACCCAAATATAGACAATCGCGAGCTGAGACACAAATGGGTACAATATATTAGATAATAGTTCTTAAAATTTATATTTATTGAGGCTTTAAATGCTTTAAATTAAAGTTTAGAAATATTTAACTTTTAAGAAAACATTTCTATTTATGGGTTAATATACTAAACGTGTATTAAATAACATACCCGTCATCTCTACGTGTGTTTGATAACTGTATATTTGGCCGTTGGCTAAATCAGACATATTTAGATTGTATGTGTCCTGCAGTCTCACCAGTGCCAGAGCTGCCCCGTGAAGGTCCTCATGATTGGGCATAAATGCCTGATATGTATCGGTTAGTTCCTCTATGTCTGCAAATGTGAGAAATTAAGGGGAAATGAGACAAATTTTGTTCTTTGCTTTTGATTTCTAAAACAAGTTCAATGACAACACACATAAGTAGTGATTAGACATAGAAGTAGTGAAGGAATTAATTGTCATTTTAAGCATTAAAATGTTTAGTCATTTGTTTTAATTTTGAATAATAAGAATAAATTGCAATAAAATAGGAAAGAATTGATAGGAATATTAAATAAAAGTAATTACTTTTCCAAATATTGTCTTTTTTCATTTCGTCCTCAATTTTCCGCCAATTGATTGTCAATCGTTTGACTAATTGGAAGGCTTGAAGAGGATTTCCGATGATCTCATTGGTAGCATAGGTACCTGCAAACTCAGACCGACCGGCAGTTTCTGCAAATTCGTTCAAATAACTGGTTTCGTATATTAATTAATAGTTGATTAATAAACTATAATTAATAGATAAGCGCTTGTCATTTAAGATGATTACCTCCTTATGTCATAAAGTTTTGATTCCATTCTCGTTAAATAACTAGACATTTGACTGACTAAATGTCTTTCACTTAATATAATAGAGGCAAAAAAAGAATGAAACAAGGTTAAATTTCCAATACATTTGTTTGAACAAAGTGTTGATGACTTACAGATGCATAAGACTTTGGAGATGAGCTGTTGAACTAAAGATATCACCATTTGTTTTACTTAAATAGACAATCATTAACAGTAGGATTGCACGCATTTTTGATCTTTTTGTCTGTGTTTGGTATCTGTACTATATATACAATAAAAACAATTCACTTAATTATCTTTATATAAGATCTAATTAAAAGTTTAAACTTAATAATAATTTTTAATTGAAGTCTCTCTTAGTGTTGAGAGAAGTTATTTATTTGTGAAGATTTGGATTAGAAGATAGCTTTAGTTCTTTATATAATAAGAATGTGATGTTTGAAGGAAAATAGGTTGAGTTCACCGATCGTGAAGTGAAAGAGAGAAGAAATAAAAATCATATTATCATAAAATGTTTGTGTAATACAAATTTTTGCAAAGATTCTTTCAAATGAGGTTTAGCTTTGATTAATTCATCTTATTTTGAAGCGAATGTTCGATAATTGTAAAACTGTTTACAATTGAATAATAAAGATTCGCTAACTTTCTCTCATTTATGGGATAAATGGGTCAAACAATTCATTTACGGAAATGCATTTCGCAGTTGAAGTGCAATATTGTGTATCAAAATAGTTAAATAGAAAAAAACAAGAGAACTTCCTATAGATTTCAATTCACAAAACATCAAAAAGAAATGAATTATTTATTGACAAATATAATATAATTTATTTTCAATGAATATTTAGTATGAAATTAAAAATATTTTGAAAATTTTGAAAGAATGGCATAAATAATAAGTAAATTAGTTTTTTAATTGTTCTCTCTATTCATTAGATATTATACTATCATTAGTCTGACGTGAAAATCGCGAAAGTTTTGCACTAATAAGTTGTACACTTGAAGAAACTCTTTTTGAAATATAATTTTAATCTTTAAAAAATGTAATAAATGAATAACTCTGGTAATAATCAGTTCCAATTCCGATTTTGTTTTTACTTTTGAAATTTATTTTATGAAAGTTCAAAATTAAACATTATTATAGCTAAAATTAAAATAGAAATGAAATTTTGATAAATATAATAATTTTGTTTTACTTTGAGTGAAATCACTTGTAAAATCTCATTAACTTATTTGTCATTTTTCTTACAGTTTTGTCAATTTATTCATCTTTGAAATATTTTTAAAGTAGTCTATTTTTAAATTCACAAAATACTTCACAGCTATTTTTCATTAATCTAACTTGATTGAATGCATTTGAACTCGATTTCTGTATTTTCAAAGAAATGTTTTCATACAAATCAAGTTTTTGATAAAACATTACTTTAATTAATCTAAAAATAATCAATTTATATATTCAAATATTTTTATAAAAGTCTTATTATTGCTAATGCTTTTAAAGAATTTTAATCAATATATTGAACTGGTATATTTATAAAATATACATTAAAAATCTATAGAAAACCAGATTGTTAAGTTATTATATTCTACATTAATACAGTCTGAATGAAATTATAAGCTTTAATATAGATTTAATTTAATAAATAAATTCAAATCAAAAAGCTTTACTTACATTTTGAATAATGAATATATAAAATAAATAGATCTTTTAAAAACACATCCAATTTATCAAATAATTTTCAAACTGATCATTTTCATTTTATATAAATTGAATCAATGTTGTAATCCAAAAAAATGTCTTAAAATTTTATTTAATTGAAAGCAAAAGCCGAAAAAAATTCACAAAAAAATATTAGAAAACCACAGCTAAACAACAAGTGCTCAAAAACTAAAGATGCAATACATTTGATTACAATTTCAATAACTATTTGAAACTATTTTTAGGCTTTTGCTGACCCATTAAAAGACTAGTTTATACACTGATGTTATATTCGTCTGGGGCTCACACACTATAGGCTCTGGTCTTTTCACGTTATAAAAAGCTTAACGAAAAAAAACTTCAGTTTTGCATAACTATAACTAATTTAAATTAAGTTTTTGTTAAAACTTTTTATATAACAAGAGGAAACACAACCGCAATATAAAAACAATAGTGAATTGTATTCAATGGATTGTGAGGATTGACTCACTTTAGACTAAAACTGAAAAATTGTGGCACATTTTCGAAATCATATTCACAGCACAACTATTCGAACAGAAAATAAAAACAATTTATTTAATAATCTATGCGTTTATAACTTAGTTTAAGTAAAGCACAAATAGTATGCATCACTGGCTTCGCAACAATTATTAAGCATTGAGTCGAAACACGACTGATTCAAATCCATTATTAGTCTCATTGTTTTTTTAGGACCAGAACTACAGGTATTTTGTGTTATGTGCTGTGAAAAAAACAGGTATCAAAAGGAGAGTTTCGGAAATTTAATTTAATAGAAAATTCATTTCTATTGTCATTAATAGAAAACTTCAAAAGAAATGTTATATTTCTTTGAAGAAGAGATGAGATTATGTGATGAAATTAGTGATAAGAATGAATCATAAGTTGTTGTGTTTACGGGAGTGGTTTGTAATGGACTTGAAATTCATTTTACACTAAATATTTTTATAAATATATTTGAACTAAAAATAAGTTTCGAAGAAAATATATAACAAATTACTTAGTTTTGAGGCAAAAGCAATGTTATGGACTTGAAATGTATTTTTCTCTAATGTAATGCTTATAATGTTTTGACCCTCAATTGAGAGGAGAGTTTCGGAAATTAGGGCAGATTTTTGTTGATTTGCTTTTTTCATATTTTTATTTGACAATAGAATATCAAATTCAAAAAAAAAATTATTATAATTTACGTCTAAACCTTTAAACCATTACTTAGAAAACTTTTTATTTTTAAACTTTCAAAATGAACAATAATTTGTTTATATAACTCTTCAGAAGTTTTTATTAGAAAATAATAGGTTTAGTATTACTATTAGTTTCGTTTTATTAGCTTTTTCTAAATGTCTAAAATGCCTGAACTATTTAAGCAATGAATAAAATCAAAACTAAATTTCCAAATGCGTTGAAATGCTTGACTGAACTGACAGTAAAATTGAATAAAGAAGTTTTTTATTCATTTGTTTCAAACAAAGCAATATTGAAAATATATTACTTTATTATACAAATATTGAATAAGAAATTGTTTGCGGAGTAGTTATGATTTGAATGTTTGAATCGATGATACAATCGATGCTTCAGATTATGACAAATGAATACTTTTATTTGATTGTGTTTTCACAACACTATCCAAACAATTCACAAAAGATAACTGTTATTAAAGCAAATTTGATGAAACATTTTCTCGAAAGAGATTATAATTTTTTTCAATAATAACCATCTTTTGAAATGTCTAACTCTTTGAGTGAACTTTTCTATTGTTCATTATAACTATTTTTTAAAACGAATTAAGTTATTCTAAATTTAATTTTTAAGGAAACTAATTTCGAAAAACAACTAAAATATAACAATTGTATTACATTTAAATGAAGACACGGGTGAAAAGTTTCATAGCTTTTCTTATTCTTATCAATCCGTTTCTACAACTTTAAGTAATTATTAACAAAATTAGTTCTTTTGTCGGTTAAACTCTTAAGTGTTTAGAGAAAGTAATATAACTTTCGATTATTCAAAAAGCTATTCAAATGAAATGATTTCTGAAAAATTGTCATAGATTTCAATCAATACTAATATCATTTCAGCTAAATTATAATTTGTTGATAGTATTCAAAAATTAGAGTAAAGTTTAACAACTTATTAGTTTAAATAACTCATTCATAAAGAATATAACGAAAAAAAGCAGAAATATGTGTCAAAATATTAATTAAGTTATAATACAATAGAATCGGAGGAATAAAAAGTTCAAATTAAGAATTTATTTTCGATTTTCAAATATAATTAAATTATAGACTAATATAGAGTTATATTTAATTCCTAATACTTATATATATAATAATTGACTGTTAATTCATGAATAATATAAAAATGGATTTCTTATAAACCAAAATAAGCGCTTCTAATGATGTGATTATTATAGTTAAGAATTATTCTATGGCTAAGATTACCGACAATTTTTATGGCACTCATTAGGCTTAATGTTATTTA
>JAQFXN010002049.1:0-13544 GCA_034693365.1 Liacarus xylariae
TCCGTTTATTCATTTTTGATTTATTGTAGGAATTAATCAAAATAAAAGTAGTTATGGTTTATTAGTTTAATTGAATTATATTTTGATTGATGGCATCAAATAGTTATCAAAGTTCTGTTTTATCGCTTCAAATATTTTAAATCAATTTTCTTTTTCTATTGTACATCACATGTCCTCTATTTGTGTGATTATTTGCTCGATTTATAATTATTATTCTCAGAAATTTCACTTGCATAAATCTTCAAATCAGAACAGCTCTTAAACTAAAGTTTAGTCTATTAAGCTGATATTGGATAAAAAATCGCCTATAAGAATATCAAGTTTAATTTCATTGATCATACATGAATAATCTATATCTTCGGTTCCTATTTTCAGGCTAATGGCCTATTTTAAGAGACTTTTTTAATGTTCAATAGATAGCCAGTAAGTTATAAACTAAAGTTTTTACACAAATAGAGTGATTTTAACAAATGAGTTGAATTTTGTTGTAGTAAAGTGTAGGTGGGATTTGATTAAAATGTGAAATTGAGTTCAGTTTTCAGACAAATCTAATTGAAAATGAAATACAAATAATAATAAACTTTTTGAATAATAGAAAATAATTTATTCTTCATAATCAGTGATTTCCTTTAGTCTGGCTTTCAACACGTGACATGTCTTATTGTACAATATTTTGTATTGTAATAGTATGTACACTGGGGCATGTCACGTGTTGAAAGCCAGACTAAAGGAAATCACTGTTCATAATAAATAAATTACATTAAACTTTATTAATACCCTAAAAAATTTTGGTCATCTTATATCTATATTATCTTTATATTACAATTTAATCTATTTATATAATTTCTTGGCTTTTCTTATTCAACTATTTACCGTATATGCAAATTGTACCCTAATTTCTCTGTGGAAAAAATAGATGGGTAACTGACCCATTGAAAAAGATAAGAATCCGTCATTGAATCACACCAACACATACTAACTCTATTGAAATCCATTGAAAGCAATAGAGTTGGTATGAGTTCTTGTGATTCAATATCAGATACTTATCTGTTTCAATTGGCCATTTACCAACTCTGATATCTAAACAAGAAAACTTAAATCTGCATATATATTAAATGCGAACAATTCTTTATTTTTCTGAGGGATGCACAATATTTTTGGGAATAGATGTTGAATTTTCTGATAAATCAATTTACATTCGTTCATCAAATATTGAGATGCCATCACTCCTAATACTTTCGTGTCAGGGTTTAATGACAACAATCCTGAACATCTATCCACTCTTATTCTCTACAGCATCTTGGATTCCTGTTCCACGTAAATTTTTAGAACTATTATAACGCGCAACCCTTTTATGTGTAATCACCACGTCTTACTGGGTCTACCTTAAGGTCACTGAATCATTGACGTTAGTATATAATGAATAAAACAAGGAAATTCTGATTTTTATTGGCAAACCTGAGTGTTATGGATGTTATTTAAGTTTGCTAGATACTGTAGTCAAATGGTAGGCTCTTTCAATAGTGAGTAGTCTTATATTTTTCCGATATTCTCGATTCAGGAGATTATAGAGACGATTAACAGTTTATACTAAACCTTACAAATCGGATAAACAGCATATTTCGAAAGTAATAACTTCTCGAAAAATTATTCGATTTCAGAGTTTAATGCATCGAATCAATTCTTAAGCGATTATCTTTCGAAATATATGTTCACCAATATCATGTGAATTAGCATTAACATGTAAAATAGATAGTTCAAAAAGTGTGTTCTCAAAATTTGTTAGGACCTATGTTTTGGTTTTCTAACAATTTTTCAATTACAGTATTATAAAAGTTGGAACAACCGGACCAAGTATATATTAAACTTTACACGATCCTAAACATTTTAGAATAAAGTTTTTAATTTACAAGCAAAAATTTTACGATTTAACATCAAATAAAGAAAGTGAAAAATGCAAAATTTGACGAAATTTGACAAAATCTGAAATCACCGACAAATGCCGAAAAGCAAATAGCATTTCGGGGTTTTGAAAGCCGTCCTTTAAATTTAAAGATACTGTACTTCCTTTATTTAATAGAGGATGAAATACAACACTAGTTATAAACCAATTTTAAAATTATATACAAAGGATATACACACAGCTCACTTTTATAAACAAAACTAGTGCGATCCCCCGGTTAGTGTTCACCCTCGTACTTATTAACCACGTATTTTTTTTGCTGTTTTCGAACAAAAGTTTCAAATTTTAAAAAATTTCAACCCTTTGTTGTCCACCATATATTATCAACAATGCTTTTGTTCAACAATAGGGCGTAACACATGAGGCAGGGTTACATCATTCTTTTAAAAGTATAGATTCTAATGCTATTAACTCTAATCGGTATTTTGAAAATCTCTTCAGCAAAATGTTTTGATATTTAATTACCACAAACGAAATACTATAATTTGTATATTAAATCAAGTATTTTGTTCTATATTAACATTAAAATATCTTACATGCTATTTCTGAATTAATGCCCTTGACTAATGAAACATTTGAGGAGTGATATATAGTCAGAAATAGTCACAAATAGTTTCATTGAAACCTTTAGAGTAAATGTCATATATTTTCTTATAGTAATGTTCAATATCTTTAACATTTGAATATAAGTAAGAATATTGAACTGGTATTGAATGCTAATTAAAGTATGGAATTTTAGGCAAATATTTGTATTACAATTATATGGACTTAATATAAAGGTAGCACATCGTGGCCCTTTTTAAATCCCAAAGACTTTATAGATCGTTGGAAACGTAATTTCAAACTATGTTCGAAAATCCTGGTTATATTAAATTTTTATGCATATGAAAATAAAGATAATTTTCAACTAAATAAGAATTTAATATACTGTAACCTGGATTTATTCGACAACATGCGCGCTTGAAAGTTACAGATCTCATTAAAATGATTGGACTCACAGTTACAGTCATTGTAAAACTTGTATTATTTTTAGTAAATGTCGGTTTACGACGGCTTGCAATTCAACGCTATAATTAACCACTTTTAGTGGTCATAAGCAACAAACGTGGTAAATTATAGGGCGTCACAACCGAGCATCCGTAACTGCAAACTGATTGGACAAAAAGAAGTTATAATCCAATGAACTTACTGAAAATTTAAAATACGGAGTCTGGATTGTGACACCCTATAATTTACCATGCTTTATAGCGATACATATATTGCGGGGGTAAATGATTCGAGAAGAATAAAAATTTGTAAGATAATTTGATTGTAGAGAATTTAATCCTCAGAATTTATCACCTAGGTTCACGGGGCACGCTATGATTTTGTCAATCTACATATTTTGATCCTAATTATAGTTAAAAAGTTAAAAAGCTGTAAATTTTAATCACCACTTGAACCCTGGCAATTGTTAGATATGGTTTATACTTAATTGTCGAAACTCTACATAAGCACAGAATCGCATTGTTACTTTATCGTAAACTTTATTGTTAATTTCAATCAAGCTGATTTTGTAGGTAAGATACCATGGTTCTCGACAAATTAAAAATACCAAATGACTTTTTAACGAAAAAACAAATTCTTATTGTACTCCTCCTCTTTTGCATTTTTCATTAATGCTCACTTTGCATTTTGAGGAATCTTTTCTCAAAATAATCCACTACATTCCACTATTTCGGCCCAGCGTGACTACCCTACTACTTAAAAGAATATTATTAATTTGAAATTTTTTTCGAGCTTTTTTTAATCAATATTTCACTGAATATAACTCAATCATAAAAGACTATATTTGAACGCTTCAATAATATGTAATATATTTCATAGCTTTTACTGAAAATTTGTTTAAAAATGACTAAAGTTTATAAAAAATTTAAAAAGTCAATATTATTTAAAAAATAGAACATTATTAATGATGACTAATACATGGATAAGTTCAATAAAGTAGCAAGCGGATTGCCATTTCAATTTAATTTTTGTGTTTCAATTTCACATTCATCACTCAATTTCATTGTGAAAACTTTTAGTCCTTTCCATTTTAGTTATTAAATTAATCCGATTCAGGAAAGGGGAGGAGAAATTTATGAGAAAAAAGGCAATACCATTCCGGGCTTTAAGGATAATTAAAAAAAAAATTAAAAACCCATTCATTACGTGAATATATTCAAAGTAAAAAATCCAGAATTGCCAATATTATTTCACAAGACTGGAAAATTAGTAAATAAGCACATGTTCAATTTACACAAAAACTTAACATTGATGAAAGACTATGAGAATATTCAAAACTACTCAATAGTTATTTCTAATTACCTTTAGTTCACATATCGCTGAGATTTACAAAGTTTTCGGAAACAAATAAAATGCAAATAAAGAGAAAGTGATTACCGCTGAATGTCTTTTGGTCTCATTCTTGTCGGTGGAAATCAATTCAATAGCTCTTCGTATCTCAAAGTCCACAAAATTAGGCGTAACTGAATCCGAATTAATGGCAATTTTGCCGACAGCACAGGCCGACAGATCCAGGAGTTCCATATCTGAGAAGTTATGGTTTAGATTACGTAAATGATTGGCAAAGGGGGCGCATATGATTGGTTTGCTTTTGTCCACCAGTGAGGACATGGAGTCCAGAAGAATACACATCAGAACAATGCCGGCCTTTATATCGTTGGCATTGTTAGCGCCCGAACCCAACATCAGATCAAATATCTTAGTGACAGACAAGTCATAGAAGGCTTTCATCTCTTCGTCGTTCACTTCAGACATGTCTTGATTTATGTATTGACGCAAAAAATGAATCGCTTTCTTACGTCTCATCTCATCCCTAGACCTCAATTCAGTTAATGCATTGCCAATAATGGACTCAAACGCACAGTCACTCCAATTGGAGTCCAGTTTATCGAGTTTTACACTCGGAATAACACTTTTGGACATTTTGTCTGCACTTTTGCACAAAACAATACAAAACCAGAGATTTGTTTATAATTCCCTTAACTATGGATTCAATTAAATCATAGTTTTCTCTCTTTTTATATTTCAATTCAATACAACAATACGTTTCAAATGAATTACTGTTTATTAAACTTATCAATCATTTAATAATTAAAGTCCAAAACACAAACATTGTATTCAACAGAAAAAAAAATAGTAAACAACAACTCATTCATTACATCAATAATGTCTGCATTTATACAATTGATTTGTCGGCTCTTAAATGCAGTTTAGGACAGATATCAATACAATAATTAATTACAAATATAACAAATAATTATAACAATATTTCTTCAAAATATTAAATACAATTTAATTTTATTTATGTCTAAATGCATATAAAATCAACTCTAATATAGTTTAATATCTATATTATTGTTAAGTATATACTAACGAGTGTTTACTGTATTTCCCTTTAAATATAGCATAATATGCCATAATTTATAGGACAAATCATTCAAAAATATTTGCATACAATTTAATGCATTGACTGATTGAATGTATTTAAAGTGCAGTCAATTAAAGCGCTAATAATATATAGAGATTTAATTAAATAAATAATAACTCAATTAATTAATTATTAAAAACATGTTTTCAATATTTGAATTCACGTCTTCTTAAGTGAAGTAAATTAATGACAATTTATGAATAAAATATTAGTTTTATAGACAAAAAGTTTTATTTATTTTGCATTTTTGAGTCTAAACATCAAAATTACAAATATTTTCAAAATTAGGTTTTTTTAGTTTTAATTTATTTTTAAAGTTTTTTATATTAAAAATCTATTCGTTGTGTGAAATGAGCCTTTGGTTGACCCGATGTCACCACTATTTGGTGGCACTGAGGCCCTGGTCTTTCTCAGCCTCACTCATACCAGTGTTGATGGGAAGTGTGTTGGCCTACAAGAGCGCCAATACCTTCTCATTAGTGACAGTACTGTTCACTTTGTTGACTGTGGTCTCAGTACACGCGGCGGGAAATCTGGTGAACACTTATTGCGATTTTATGAGAGGTATTGACTCAAAGAGACGTTCGGACGACAGAACTTTAGTCGACTCTATACTAACGCCCGAAGAAGTGGTGAATTTAGGTATCGGTAAACTCATTACTCACCACTTATATCATATCTAAAGTGTTGTCTTCTTTAGGCGTATTCTTCTATATAATCGGTTGCATTGGTTTTGTAGGCGTTGTATACCTAAGTCCGGCGCGAATGGAATTGTTAGCACTCGTATACTTCGGGGGTATTTCCTCTTCATTTCTATACACCGGAGGAATTGGCCTCAAATATATAGCCTTAGGAGACGTATTAATTATGCTTACTTTTGGACCCGTGTCTGTGCTCTACTCTTTCATCGCACAAACGGGTAATTTAGTGAAACATTGTTTTTGACAATTAATTGATTGTATTTAACCAATTGATCGATAGGTACTATAGATCTAATAACACTGATATACGCCATACCTCTTGCACTCAATACTGAAGCCATACTCCACTCGAATAACACGCGAGATATAGAGTCTGACCGAAGAGCCGGTTGTGTGACATTAGCCGTACTTATAGGACACACGGCGTCGCACATCCTATTTGTTCTGTTGTTGTTTATCCCTTATATACTGTTTTGTGTTCTAAGTATTCGCTATTCGTTTTGGCTGTTATTGCCGTTAATAACCATTCGAAAGGCATTTGAATTGGAGAAACAGTTCCGAACGGGAGATCTCCGACACTTACCCCAACAAATGGCTAAACTTAACCTATATTTCGGTACTTTCTATTTGATCGCCTGTTTCCTGTCCAGTCATACACAGTTACCCGGAATAAATCGTGTAGTTTAAGGAATTCAAACAAATTTTTAATTACTCACAGAATCTCTCGTTTCATAAATTTTTTTAAAAAACGAGAATTTTTCGCCATATTTTGTATTTTAAAAAATAAATAAAACTCTAAAATAAAAATAAAACTTAAATAAAAAGTTACGTTTTGTTTAGCTTTTTGTGTTCTTAAATCAAAATAAAAGGAACAAAAAATTCTTTGATTAGAATAGGGTTTCAGATCTATTGGATAAGAGAGAAAATATGAGATAATGTTTTGTTTTTTGATTTGTTTGTTGTATACAATAATAGTTAAGTTATATTTGAAGTACAATAATCTTATTTTATATACAATTTTGTAATTGTTTTTTGTTTTGTTTTTCCACTTTTTTTTGCGTTTTTCATAATATAATAAATAAATGTCAAAAATGTTTTTCTAATAATTTAAATAATTTTTGAGATGAGATTCACTTAATTTTGTCGTTTTTTGTTTTAGTCATTGATTTTTTGGGTCAAATATGTTGTTATGCTTTCGAAGAATTATGATTATTGTGAAGAATAGTTCTCTCTTTGTAATAGATTTCTTCAGTCTCTTTGTCACAAACCAATAGAAGTGTGGCTCCGATTAGGAATATAGCCGAACCCCAGCCCACGCCATACGCCCAACCGAAGTACCAAAGCGGCCGATTAGCCGGGACTAAGTCCGAGTGATGCAACTCGTTATAGAAAAAGGCCGGATATAGTGTCAGCGCCACTATCACTGCCAGTACTGGAGAAATACCAATATTTGAGATTAAAGTTACAATTAATTGATGAAAAACATTAAGAGTTTAATCGAGTGATGACTTACGCGCCGCTAAATTGATATAAAGGGCGAATCGATAATAAGTGTACTTTCGGTTCGGGTCTCTACTCGAGAGGCCAAAAGCTGTCAAAATAGTTGCCGTAAAGGCTAACACAAAACAGGCGACACAGAAGAAACCCGACAAACGTATATAAGCTGTAAGGGATTGGAAGCAATGTTTTTAATTAGATTACAGTCATTCAGAGGTGAGGAGAGAAAGTGTCCAATCATTGAATTTTGTCCCCAAACAAGATATGATTCATGTTTTTGTAAATTAGATTTTTTTATAAATCAGTCCGGATCCTATATTAATGTAATTATCCTATTATAATGGTTTTTCATTTTGTCAGAAAACTAACAAGGATCGGAACCTAAATTGGGATCAACATATTTTAGATTTTCAGCTTATTTTGTTCAGAATAATCTACTGGTTATCTTTAAAATAAATATTTGTGCCAATGGCAATGTTAAGGAGGGTTTATGGGGTGCAAACTGTGAAAAATTCGATTACCGTAATAATTTTTTAAGCTAGTTCAAGTGCTAAATTGCCACAATCTATATCTTTTGGTATCCAATCATTTTGTAGTAATTTTTCGGCGGTACCTGCGCTTACCTGATCCCGAGGTTTGTGGTCAGTGTCATGACATGTATCGTTGGACTTGTCTTTGCATAAGGTTTGCAACGATATATATATTGTGGCAATTAATAATTGGATTAGTATAAAAAGGATAATAAATTAAGTTTTCAAAGTTTGCACCCCCACTAAACCTCCTTAACACTGACACAAATTTTTATTAGAAAAAAGGTTCCAAACCTTGTGAAAGAGCAAATCAAAGTACTTGTAGTATTCAATTAAACTTAATACTGACCCAAACAGCTGTTAAAATATCATTATGTCTGAAAATGATCATTGTACTTTTCTAAAAATTAGGTTGAAGTGACCTGAAAATACATAAAAATCTTCTCTTATACTCTCTCTTTCTCTCACTCTGGAACGTTGAGCCCCTGATTATATTTTATTGGTTTATCAGTTAATGTACAATACCTGCATCTCTGCCCCAATGACATCCATCACTGTCTTGTAGGCCAAAAGGCAGAGGTCGTGGACTGTCTGTATCGATGCAGTACTGCCACAATCCCTGTCTATATTTATTTGTAGTCAACCAATTGGTCGATAGTAAACATAATAACATCAAGAAATCAACGAAAACACTACAAATCAATGCTATGACCTATTGATTGGAATAAAATTAAAATTAAAGAATTAATATTTCATAACAACTATTGTCAAGATTCTCATTGAATAATAATCATTGGAAACACTTAAACCCATTGGGTATTTACAAAAATTTTTAATTAATAGAATTCAATCTTAATTCTAAATAAATATTCAATTTATTAAAT
Source organism: Liacarus xylariae (assembly GCA_034693365.1). NCBI lineage: Eukaryota > Metazoa > Arthropoda > Arachnida > Sarcoptiformes > Liacaridae > Liacarus > Liacarus xylariae. Next base: position 9,051 of record JAQFXN010002049.1, read on the forward strand.
AAATAAAATATAAGTAAAAGAAAATATTAAAAAAAATAAGAATTTCATTTAGAATTAAAATTAGTTTTTAATTGAAAATTGAGTCAAATGTAAAATCAGAAATCAATTTCGAAGTCGAAAAAATAAAGTGTCGAAAGTATTGCAAACCCTGAATATATTGCACTGTTTGCGCCATACAGTGGAGCAGTAGCAGCACCCGGGCACACGCTCTTCTATCTCTTCTATACGTTCTTCGATTTGATAATCATTTTGTGGATCGAAATAAGGATTCATTTGTTGTTCACAATTATTGTCATTTAGTATAGGATTCGAAAAATTTACAATATTTTGTCGCAAAACCGAACCATTCATTATAAAAATCAATTAATGAATGACACAATAAATGCATTTAACAAATAATTTTCTATAATCAACAATATTTTTGTTCACATAAATAGAGAATTGTTTGATATAATCAATGATATGATTCGTTAGTTTTCTATTTTAATTCTATTAAATTTTAATAACAAGTGTTCGTCAAAACAAATGAGTGAACGAATTATTTTTAAAAAACATTATTAGGAAAAAATGAGTAGAAATAAACGATAATTAGGTGTCAATAGAAAGAAGTGGTTTTTGGAATTAAGACAGAACTCATTGATTGAGTATTTCGTCAACGCTTTAACATAAGTCAAGCGATACATAATATGCCGGAAAACAAATTTATATACTTTTACTCAATAAAGAAAGAGATAATAGTATTGAAAACCGTTTAAAATTAAATGTTCAATACTTTTAAATGTGATGAATGAATGATTGATATAATAATAAAATGAAAAAAATTGAACATTAATTCTAAACGAAGTGAAAAAAATCAATTACTAAAGTAGTGGTAACTGAGAGTCGAAATACTAGTGGAGAGAAAACGCTATACAACAATGGATTCAATGGATTCTTTAGTCGAAACGACATATCAAAGTAGAGGAAAAATAATAAACTATTGGAATCGTTGTGTAAGTAATATACAGTACAGTACTGAACACTGAGTATAACAGTATATGGAAAGCCGGGAGAGATTGGATGCATTGAGACAACTCAAACACAACGCTGTTTTAGATGGAGAGAGAATTGGGGAAAGAGATGGATAGGAATTGAGCGACTGTTACAGTTGGGCATTGAGAACGCCCTTAATAACGCTTCCCTGCAATGAAACTGTACGACAGCACACATACAGCGAATATATATCCCGATTCCATACACGAACACTATGTATAGGATTGTGTGATAAACAATAGCTATGCACTCAATAATAAGTAACAATAGGATTGAAAATATCGACAATTAATTATATTTTGACAATCGGTTTCTTGTTTTTTCTATCTTACATGCATTTCCTCCTGTACCACAACTCCTATAAGACTAATACAGTAAACCTGACCACTGGTTTCCAGAATACCATTGACTACAGTATAATCTCATCATTTATTTTACGTCTAATCCTTTCTTTTATTTTAATTGGATTTTTTGAATTGGTTTCAAATATTTCGAAATAAATGCTTTGCGTTCTCTACCGAAACATTGGATTATTCTAATCGCTTACAAATCAATACAAGCGCTAATACACTGCACTCGGAATGAATGCTTATCTGTCAGTCTATCGTCTATTTACGGATCAGTCACTCAGTTAGGGATCATTTATTCACTACTAGTAGTGAAGCAAAACCAGACACAAGGAATCGAATCAAATGTTAGCAGAAGTGAAGAAATATTTCGATTTCTTAAATAAACAACGATTTAATGGCAAAGAATATTCTGTAAAACTTCTGTTTTCGCACAATAAGTGCCATTTATTGATATAAAAGAAATAATAAACAAACGGGTTATTGAAAACTATTAGTTAATTATTATATGAGTTTCTAAACCACATAACAGTTGCAAAACATATAAAAAGTCAACATTTCTTTTCAAGGATTTGATTGAAACCTCAATTTTATTCGCAGACAAATGAAAAAATATTTCAAATGTCTGAACATAAATACCAAATAAGGGTTTTAAAGCAATCGATTCACAACATTAAATAATACAATAAAAAAAATGAATTCAATATAATTTAATGCATTTTAGAAAAATTTGTTTTGCAATACAAGAGTCACGAAAAATACTGGAAATGAATAAAAATTGCTTATATTTGACTCAATTTTCAAATGAATTTTTAAGATATGAATGAAAAATAAACACATTTTCTTTGAATAAATTCGATGAATAATATTATGATTTAATACTGAAAACATGTTTAGAGAAATGCTAATATTTATTGATTGCATACCTTCAACGGTCTGACAATAGTGACCGTCTCTAATGAATGAGTCGGTGCCATCATTTCATATGATTATTATCTATTAAATAACACATTAATTAATAAATTACATCAAAATATACAGTATTTAACGGAAATAAAAGGACACAAAAATATAGAAACTTCTCTCAAACTTCAACTATAATTCAAAAAATTATATGACTCTCACAGAGAAAATCAATTAATTTTATTAAAAAAAAGTTTTAATAAGTCTATAAATATCATCCACTTTTGAGAGCATTATTACATTTATATATATATTTTATACAAACATATAATAAAATCGATTTAAAAAATTATTCATTCGTTTTATATTATAATTTCAAATAATATTATAAATTATAATATTGTGTGAGAATTGCATACATTTAGTTCAAGGATTGAAATTAAACCGAAAAAACTACTTTTTTGATGAGAGGAGTGGGCGATAAAACAAGAGTTTGCTATTCATTTGCTAAAAATTTAATTGCAATTCAAGATATGAAAAAAGGGTTTTTAGGGGGTTTTTTTAATTCAGTGATTGACAGATGAATTAATAGTATATTTTGTTGGGTTTTAATTGTAAATCCAATTCACAATAAGGGCTATAATAACCAACATTTGTTGGGTTTATATAACATTTGCATAAATAAAATAATTAAACGCAATATTTATATAAACTTATAAATCAATTGAAAAAGTTTTTGCATTATTTTTGCAATGAATATAAAGTTATATTTAGACTAAAAATAAATAAATAAAATAAAATGATTAATAACTTACTGAATATGAGATTCACTCTTAATATGGATTAAAAATTTCACACAAAATATTATATTAAATTGCATTCAATAGAGAGTAAAATATTGAAATATATTATGTATTTTCACACAAAAAAAATAAATAACTAATTGAATAAAATCGGATAAAATGTAAAATTAATTTTTGTCAAAAAAATATTGTTTCATAAAAACTCTGTTTAAGTGAATAAAAATAATTTCATTTCACACCAAAAGACGTATAAAAAATATTTTCATTTGCTTTTCGTTGGATTTTAAATAACTATTGAATTAATTATATTTCAAAATATATATTAAATTTGGTTTTAATTCATATTATTATTATTTAATGACTTTTAATGACTCTATTATTATAAGTGTATTAGAAGTTGTAGTGAAAGTAAAAGTTTTACTTATTTTTGTTGTAAATTATTTAAATGTATTTATATTTTTGTTTTACACTTCACTCGAGTCGAGGATTTGTAAACCACTGACACAATAATGGCATAAATCACCGATAAGTCTGACTAAACGTTACGATTGCAGGAAAATATTAATACCCTTTTCAGTAAATAACTTGTTTAGTCATCATATTTATGGCACTAATAGTACTGTCGTTTCCACAATTCACCCCCACTTTAATACTGTACTGTTGTTTACTGAGAATTGTTGAAAATATTGCAAAAATGTACGCAATTTTTTCAAAGTGACTCTCAAATGGATTGCATAGAAATGGGTTTCAGACAAATAACGTCTTTAGTCTAACACTATTTTAATTTCTAATTAATAGCATGAAGTGCTCGCTTTTATCCGGAATATTCTGTTTAGTATTTACTTTCTGAAATATTCTGAAACTTTGAATTGAAAATAATTTTAACACATTATGCAAAAAAATATCAATTTTCGATTTTTTTATTGAACAATATTTGTGAATTTTAATTAGGGAGTAATTAAATGTCACTTGGTCAATCTAAACCGGGACATTAGTATTCCCTAACTACTGTTACTGTAATGTGTTCTAAACATAATAACAGAGTTTATTTAAATACATTTAAGCCCATGCTAAAATTATAATTCTATTATTATTTTCTAGAATCAATATTTGTGACAGAGCTTTTTCTCGTATTTCAGTTTCATAATGAAATTAGAGAATTGGTAATATTCAAAATAGAATTTTTAAGACTTTTTTGAGGATGTTTTGCATCAAAGCTCGTGCAAAACTACAGTAATCTAAATATTCGTATAATTAGGAATAGATTTTCTAAAAAAATACATTTTTATTTATAACCAGTGGATTCCTCTCTACTTGTGATTAACACCTGATGACATGCATTAATGAACAGGGTACAAAATTTTGTATTAAAATCGTACAAATGTTGTTCAGCTCATTTTAGTGACGGA
>JAQFXN010002050.1:0-13540 GCA_034693365.1 Liacarus xylariae
TTGTCGAATCAAATGCCGAACCGATTGTCGAATCAAATGCCGAACCGATTGTCGAATCAAATGCCGAACCGATTGTCGAATCAAATGTCGAGAGAGAGACCAGAGATGCCGAGCGAGAGGTCAGGAATTCCCGTCTGGTCGTGTCCACCCCTTCCCCTAGACTAGTGGCCGACAGGAAAAAAGTAAGTTCTCACGTGAGAAGTCAGTGCATACACAACAAGAAGAAAATAGCGCACCGTTAGTACTAAAGAGATCAGAATATCCTATATATCGTTCCCGACAATACACCCAAAAAAATAATTTTTTTAAAATTTTATTATAAGTAAAATTAAAAAATTAGATAATATATTTAAAAAAAACAATTATAAAACTATTAATATTCAGATTTAATGTTATAGTGAAATATATCTGAGTTTTATAAATAAATCTGATAAATAATTTATATCAAGGCAAAAGATCCCATATATGTTGATAATATGCGATTGGCATATGAAGATTATAAGGAAAACGGCGGTTTGGATGAGAACGGAAAAGCAAAAAGACATCCGGATAAAACTTATAGAGTTAGTTAATTAAAATTAAAACTGAATTTACTTATAAATATATCTAATTTATTAGGTACAATATACGCAATATGCGAAGAAATGGGGTGTAAGTATTCAAGGGTTCGAGCGTTTAATAAACAAAAAACTCACTTACAATCAGGGATTTCAGCCACTGTTCACAGAAGATGAACAGAAAATCATTATTGATTTTATTACTTTGAGAGCATTAGTAGGCAAACCGATGAGCCACTTATGTCTTCGACAATTCGCTAAAGAATTTCTTGAAGCAAAGCGTCAAAAAGAAATTCTAATTGAGACCAATTCCGCAAAATTAAGAATATTAAATGAGAAACTAATAAAACTTCCAGCATATGGATGGGCAAACAATTTTATGAAACAACACACCGATGTTTTAGTGAATAAAATTGGAAAAATGGTCCAAAGTCAGCGCATAAAATCTGTTAATCGTGGTTCACTCAATGACTTTTACAATTTATTTCAATTGGCTATTGATAAGACAGGGCTTAGTTTTTCTCCAAATGACATACAAATACTGGGAAAAATTATTCACAACTGTGACGAAACCGGAATCTCTCTGAAGCCCAGAGATGTGAAGTTCATAATGCCCCGTGGATATCGTCTTTCACCCACATCAACTTATGACCAAACATCGTTTCGATATACCACAGTTCTCGCATGTGGAAACGGTTTTGGACAAATGCTTTCTCCATTGATAATCTATCGAGACATTCCGGAACCGATTGAGAATAAATTTAAGTCCTGGAAGGGGCCAATGTACAGATCCACAAAATCGGGATGGATTAGTAGTCTACTCTATAATGAATGGTTTGAAAATGTTTTTGTCCCTGAGGCAAATAAATTGAGGCCTGCAGACTATACTGGACCTCTAATTCTGATATCTGACGGGCACTCAACTCATTATAACGACGCTCTTTTGACAATGGCAGCAAAACATAATGTCATACTTTTGCGATTCCCACCTCATTGCACCCATTTATTACAACCACTCGATTTGTCATTTTTTGGACAATTGAAAAGTGCTTTAGGCCGAATAATAAGAGACCGACTATTTGATTCAAATATAGTTGGAAGACTCGATCTAAATATCGAGGATTTTGCATACATTTTGCAAAAGGCTTGGACTCGTTTGGACACAACAGCTTTGCGAAAGGGGTTTCATATGAGTGGAATATTAACAACAACGGGTATTAATCGGAATGCTATACAACAAGAACAAATTGTTGCCACTCTGCCGTATACAAAAGATGGCTTGCGTTTGCTGGAATTGACAAAAGAAGAACTCGAAGAGCTCGATTTCCCAGAAGAAGACCCGGACATGAGTTTTATTAATAGAAAAATAAAAAATGTTTTTTCCACACTAACCAAAACGCCATTTGATGACACTCAATTAATACGTAATTAATTTACATACCTAACATATATACACTAATGATAGAAATTTACTTTATAGCTTCTGATATTAGGAAAAAACGTGGGACAAAATATGGACGTATGTATCCATCACCAACAAAAACCACAACGTTTACGCCAGTTCCCGTCACACCAATATCTAGTCCTTACAAAGATAGCAATAACCCGATGATTAAGACACCTGGGAAATCGCCTAAACAGAAGAAGGCAAGGGTTTCAAGAAAATCGTTATTTTTCAATTCTGTTACGACACAAACTGAACCACAAACAAATTCAACCCATATAACTTCTGTCTCAGACCCTACACCAATCAATCCGTCAAATTTCGCAATGGTGTGCCAGAACTGCCAAAAACCAGGCATTAAATCGCGAGACTTATGGGTTCATTGTTCGGGTGGATGTGGTCGCTCTCAACATTATTTATGCACTAAAGAGTTCTACCTTCTCTCAAATACAATGGTATTTAACTATAAAATAATTTGAGTTCATAATTTAATTTGAATTTATATTTTTAGGCTAAGAAAATGATTGCAAAAACTGAATGGCTTTGTCCTTATTGTTTAACTTATAGACCATTCAATAATCGAACAAAATTTGTTTGAATTATTAAGTAATTTTTTGTATATTTTTTAAAATTCATTAAAATATTTTTTTCTGTCAATTTGTTTTTATCTGTTTTTAAAATTTATAAAATATTTTTTATTAATTATTTTGTTGGGTGTATAGTCATAGCTATGTATCACTGAATTCTTATTCCAATGCAAAATATTTTATTTGTTGTCTCTTTTTTGCTGTTTTAAAGTTATCATTTCAGAGAAAAATTAGAGGATTTCGTGACCAATTGGACAAGAAATGGAAGAACCCGTGGTCTCTATTGGCCGCCAAAGATTAAAAGCCCCGAAAAAAGTCGTTGGAATTAAAAACCTTTATTTAAACATAAATTATCAAATAATCAAATGATTGAATAAATTAAAGATAAAAATAATAATTAAATGCAAAACAAATAAATATTTATTTAGAAAACCATTGATTTATTGAAATACAATACAAATGGGGTTTAAATTTAATTTTGTTTATAAATTACGAAACATTTGATACAATTAATTGAATGAATAATCAATAGATATATACAACAAATGATTACATATTAAAGAGACACAAGTTTTCACTCTTAAACCAAAAAACGCCTCAATTTTGAAGTGAAATACAAAATAAATCAATGAAAACATTAAACAATTAATTAAAAGTAAACAACAAATCAATAAACCAATGGAATTGTGTCGCGAAGTAATGGACGGCTTATTGCTGTTGAGGACAAACTCTATTAGTGACCAACGAATGGATTTAGTGTTAAATTAATGCAAACTATTATTACGACAAACGAGTGTTGAATCAAATGAACAAAACTCTGAACTATTGTTGAATACAATTGAGGGAAAAGTAATAAAGCTTTCCATTTGTGCACTAATTATAGAATTAGTTAAACACAATTCCAGTTCCGATGCCATGGAATCGCTTCTCGAAGAATATGGACTCAAATCGGAGACGAGTTTTAATATAAATTGTCTGAAATTAATTGATTTCTATCGCAATATTAGACCCGAATTGAGACAACTATTGAATGACCAGACGTCCATTTCTCTCACTTTATATTCGGTGAAAGACTCGACGACTAATACCTTTAGTTTTATCGATTCGTTTGTCATTATATTTGAATGTCTTTTGGGTTTCAATTGAATCACAAATTAATGTAAAAAATTGTTTCAATTATTTATTTTTATTTTTATTAACAAAAATTGAATACAATTAATAAATGTTTTGTTTTCAATAGTTTTCTATTGAAATAAGTTTTTTAACAGAAAGGGTAGTAAAGTATGAGCTGTTATATGACGTTATGTCTATTAGTCACCGGAATCCTAGTCCAGAGTAGCATAAATACATAGTTACTTCGCTGTAAGCGCTGTAAAAAATAAGAAATACAACAATAATTAGAGTTTGGATTCAGGAAATCAAAGCTTTTTTTGCAAAGTATACAAATGTTTTTAAACATTTTTTAAGTGCCTCAATGTGTGCCTTAAATACAATATTTTTTTCGCTGTATTAAAATTTTTATTTTGCCAAAACATTAAATTTAACTCTTTTTATGTAGTTTATAAAGTTTGTTATCTTGAGTTTTGTGGGCGAATAAAAAATCTATCTATACTTTACTTTAATTATCGCTTAAGCTATTTGTAACTCATAAATAATTAATTTATGATTTTATTTTATAATTTTTTTGATTTATTTTCCCAGTTATCTTAAATTAATCACACTTTAAATTACAAACTATTTGGATAACTATACAGAAAAAAGTACATTAAGATTAGTATCGACTTTGTGTCTATGCATTTTTTGTTAGGGAGTGTTGGGTTTGCTTTCAATTTCATTAAAAATGCCAATTAATTATCAGCATTATTATTAAATTAATATTCTGTGCCTAATCCAGAATTATCTAATTGTTAATTAGAATAAAAAATGAATATATTTTAAGAACTAATGTTAAACAAGACTTTCCTTTAAATTAATTCATTTTAAGAAAAATAAAAGTTTACTTATTAGAAAATATTTATTATTTTTTACGAAAGTTATTTATTACTAAAAAAAGTATTTGAATACAATATTATCTGTAATTTATGCTCTACAATAAAATATTATATGTGCAAGGTGGAATTGAAATTGATATATTCTTTAAGAATCAATAAAAGTATCGAAAAATATTTGTGAAGTCTATAATCTGTAATAGTTTTGCGAAATGAAATTATTTTAACGGACAGTAAAAAATTAAATTAATTTTAAAAAGACTTTTATTTTGAATTGCAGAAAAATTGGCTAAAGACCTGCACATCTCTTATTTTAATGAATAGACTATTAATTCGTATATTATGAGATTATTTGCGAATAATCTTATATTTCAGTCCCTATTATCCAATGGCGTGAGTGACCAATAAATAAAATTTAATTTATTGCGAATATTATTTTCAATTTCCTATTTATGTTGTAATTTTATAAATACTTATTTCGTAAGTAAATGTATTGTATATTCGCTCGAAATCGTGTCTCAAAATTTTTTACTCCTTTTTCATGAATTCTGAAAACTATTCAGAAAATTATATTATTTATTACACGTTATTTCCTCTAATTTGCCAAATAATTGTGTAGTTATTCAAAAACAATAATTAGAATTTGAAAATATGAGGTGAAAGAAATCGATGAATATGTCTTATTCCTATTCCCACATCCCCTTGGCACTTTTTACAACTATTTAAGTGTTAACTCTTTCTTAATAGTTGGCATATTTCCATAGTTTATTAGATTCTATATATAAATTATATTATTTTAATATATAATTAAATTTTTTAAAAATTGAATTAAACTTATCTTTTATCGCATCAAAAATTATTCAATAGATTAGAGACTAATCATTAAAGGTATAGAAGTTTTCGTTGAGGAAATATTATCTAAACATTAATTGTCATTTAATCTGATATTAAATATTTGGTTTGAAGTAAATCAATTTTAAATACAATCGCAAATTATTTGATCAAAAATGACATTTGAAGTAATACTTCTGAAATTTTTGATTAATATAAATTTGATTTGAAAGGGTTTAGTGAACCAGAACTTTATATGAGTTGTCAACACATGAGGTTTTCTGTTATCATATCATACTAGATACTTAGTATAGAGGTGTTCGCTATCACATTTTTGTATGGTGGCGAACACCTCTATACGTAGTTTCTAGTATGATATGATGGTAGAAAAACTCACATCTCAAACAAAGGCGTTGTGTAACACTGTATTTACTGTATATTGAAATTAAAATAAAATAATTAAATTCCAACTTATGAGAATATAAGCGAATTAGTTACACATGTATATTGAAATTATGAATATATTTATAATTGCTTTTTATGATAGCTCAGAAATAATAGAAGAATAAACTTATTTATAGAACTCTTTCTTTCAATCCATAGATTTTGAATCAGATTCTGCTTTGTATTCAAATAAATGTTTGAGAAAGTATTTAAAATTCTTATTCTCTATTAATTATTAATACAAATGAAAAATTATTAATAGAAATGATTAGATAAACAATAATTTCTATTTTTACTATTAAAATAAGTTATTATTATTACAGTATAGTATTGTTTTTGTATCTGTGCTTAAGATAAGAATCAATAATTATTATTTCTCTAAACTCATAAATACAAACATTGCATACAATGAGCTCAGACTTATTGTACAGGAATTATTCAAATAATGTATTTTATTCTTCACGACTCATAAGTTGTATAAGTTTTTAAATACTTATATAAATCTTTTGTAATCTTAATTATCCGATTCATTATTTCATTATTGAATTTACTTTTTCAACACTTGAAAGTTTGTAAACTCCGGACTCTTGTGTTTAAATAGTATTTATTAATTGTTATTAATATTTCCAATAATAGTTGGCTAAAAGTGTGTTAAATCTTGGCTTTGGGGCCCAGAAATTAAAATTCTATTAAATATAACTTTTCGAAAGTATAATTTATTATTAATTCATTGAATGTTGTTATCGGAAGAATATTATACTTTCTATTGAATCTATACTAAGAGTCTTATCGATAGAATCAGAAATCATTTTTCTAATAAATTCAGACATTAATGATAGGAGTTTTCACACGAAAGTTATAAAAACCTTTTTACTATTAATTTCAGCTTCAGATAAGTCTTGACATAACTTTTTTAGAGAAATGTTGAATAAATTGTGTGTTCAATAAACACATTTATGCCAAACACTAGGCTTTGGAAAAAATACTTGTTATCTAATATAAAACTACTTATTAAAAGCTCTTATAAGAGAATTAATTGGTTTGAATACATAATTACAAATAAAACTAAAATAGAAAAAAATTAATTCATGTTTTAAATGATTGGATAAAAAATAGATCTAAAAATGAATTTGAAGTCTAATCTCAAAGTAATAACAATTAGGAAAATAGTTAACTTTGAATATAAAAGTGAACAAATATATTAAGTGATCCCATAATAATGACTTCAGAGAAATGACTTGTATTTTATCAATATTTTGGCAGTTATTTAAAGTATAATTTAAACTGGCTAAACTGGATAAATAATAATAAAATGGCTGATTTTGTTTATTTTAAAAGTGAGAGTTTAAATGAGTTTAAATCTAATTATAATCAATATTTGGATCAATTAAATAATGGAAGAAAGACTATTAGTGTTAATACTGTCAATGAATGGTTGAATCAATTGGTTAATTGTGTTTTGCATGGAGTGAACGATAGTTCAGACTTTCCATCGCAAACGCCCACCAATACTAACACTAATAATAACAACAATATTAATAACGGAGATATTGAATCAAATGATTTGATTAAAGATAATAATGAAAATGAAGAGATTTTCTTTGACTCTCAGACACAGCCAAACGTTAAAACTATTTCCTCTAATAATAATCTCGAGAAACGGATTAAAACAATTGAGGGAATCGTTGAATCAATTGTTAAAAATATTCAAAAACAAAATGTTTTAAATAAAAAAAACAATTTTAAAACAAGAAATTTTGTTAACAAATCCAAGACTTGTTGGACATGCGGTCGATTTGGACACATATCTCGTAATTGCTATCAATATGTTCAACAAAATAAAGCTAATTCTGGATTTAAAAGTACCACAAATTCACGATTTCCTATAAATCAAAATACAAATCGGGTTTTCAAACCACAGAATCGTTTTAATCAGAATTTTTTATGGACTCCGACTTCATATCAACAAAGTTTTCCTCAAAGAATTCAAACCCAACTCATACCACAACAACAGCAACACTTCATTCCAACAGTGGGTTTCGGATGAATTCACCCAAATTGAGGATATTTTTTGCAAACGTTAGAAGTCTTGTCAACAAAATAAGTGAATTAAAAGTTTTTATAATTGAACAAAATATAGATATTATTGTCATAAACGAGTCCTGGCTTTCGAGTCATATCCCAAATAATTTCATTTTAGATAATTTTGTATTATTCCGAAACGATAGGAATGCTCGAGGAGGGGGTGTATTGATCGGTGTAAAAAATATTTATAAATGTTGTGAAAAGTTTTTGAAAACAGATTTTGAGGACATATTTGTTGAAATTTTTATTAAAGATGTGAAACTTTTGATATCCACTCTATACAGGCCTCCCAATAGAAAAATAGATTTTAATAAGTATTTTTATAATCGTTTTAATGAAATTGACCTAAAATTTTATGATTTTATTTGTTTTATTGGAGACTTAAATATAGATTTTTTAAAAGAAAATAGGGAGACAAATGAGATTACACAAACGCTTTTATATTATGGTTTAGAACAAGTCATTAATACACCTACACATCCATCTAAAGATCCAAGATCTCTATTAGATATCTTTTTTACAAATAAAAAGTTTTTTATAGAAAATTTGAGAATTATGTCAAATATCACCAATAGTTGTGATCACATGGCCTTAGTTTGTGATATAAATATTTATAAAAAAATTGAAAAAACCATACAAATAGAAAAATATGATTTTAATTCAGATAATTTAAAATTATTAAATAATTGTTTATATGAAGTAAATTGGTTTGAGTTAACAAAAAATATAGAGACTATTGATCTAATTTTTAACTTAATTAAAACTCAATACTTAAAAATCTTAAATGAAAATATACCAAAAATTAGTATTACTTCAAAACCTAAAAAATTATTCAACGAAAAGATAAGAAAACTTATAAAAAGTCGACAATTTTTCAAAAAACATTACTTAAATTCAGACAAATTTAGAGAAAAATATGAAAAATTGACAAAAAATATAGGATTAGAGATAGAGTTATACGAAACGCATAAAATTGATAAAATAATTGATAATTCAGAAAATTTTTCAAATTTATATAAAAGTATTAAAAAAGTGAATAAAACTCAGAATATTATATCATTTCTTGATAATAACGGCAATCATATTATTGAAAATAAGAATATTCTAAATGAGTTCAGAACTCTATTTAAATCTAAGTTTCGCTTAAGTGATAGTACTATTGAACCAAATATAACTACAAATAACAATAATTTGTTGTCAAAATTTGATATCTCTATGAATGATATCGTTTTAGCGCTAAAACAATTTAATACTAATAAAGCCGAAGGAAAAACATTTATAAAAAATATTGTTATTAAACACTGTTTGAATGGTATTTCGAAATTATTTTTCTGTTTATTTAATAGGATTATAGAGAAAAAAGCTTTTCCTTCAGAAATGAAAATATCAATTGTTAGCCCTGTTCTCAAAGCTAATAAAGCAATGAATAGGTTTAATTCCTATCGTTGTATTTCAGTTCAAAACAATTACTATAGGATATTCGAGTATATAATTCTTAATAAACTTCTGCCATTCCTTGAATTAAACAAAATTATACCAAATTCTCAATTCGGTTACAGAATTGGTAGAAATATAAGTGATTTACACATAAATTTTCAAAAAACTATATATAATTCATTAAATGATTTAAATGTTTTGGCAATTGATATAATATTTTTAGACTTGTCCGACGCCTTTGACACAGTCTCTCATCAAAGACTTTTACAAAAATTGAATTTATATGGAATTAGAGGTGACTTTTATCAAATAATTTCTGAGACGTTTAAAGACAGGAAACAAATAATAAAATATAATAATGAATATTCTAATTCAATAGATGTAATATCAGGTGTTTTACAGGGAGGGGTACTTTCGCCGACTCTTTTTAATATTTATTTGTCTGATATAAACAAATGTGTTACGAGTTATTTGTATACTTTTGCGGATGACATGACATTAATGAGAGTTATCTATACTAACAATGATTGTGAATCTCTTCAAAGAGATATCAATAATATTAATGAATTTTGTAAAAATAACTCTTTGAGACTAAATGTTGAAAAGTGTCAACAAATGAGAATAACTTTGAAGAGAAATCTAAATAATTTTGAATATAATTTAAGTGGAGTTAGGATTAAATTAGTAGAAAATAATAAAAATGTTGGCATAGAATACGATTCAAAACTGAGTTTTGATTCCCACTTAAATTATTTTTTTATCACTTTAATTTCTATCCTCGACCCCACCCCCATCGACCCCCACTTGATCTGTGACTATGACCTTTGCATTTGCATACGTGTCTCTGAAGATTAAATTTGAAAAATATTTTTTGAGGACAACTAGAAGATGCAGATGTTTCAGATACATTTTACAGAATTGAAACATCTCTTATGGTTCCAGGGTAATTCAAGTTGGACAATTATCAAATTTTATTGACTACCTTTAAATATTAAAATTCAATGGATAGTTTTGGAATTATTCATGAGTTAATAATTATGATTCCTAAACATCCATAATATAAAGTCTTGGACAAATCTTGATTTTAAAACTTGAAAACTATCCATTTAAATTTAATATACTTAATATATAAATTTTATCTTTTTAAGCATGGTATCTATCTCGTAATGTTCCCTCTGATTTTGGACTAATACCCTCCCCCATAGCAATTTTGAGAAAACGGCGCCAAAGTTGTAGTCTTTAATGAATATTCCGTGAAATTCCTGTTAAATTTGTCTAAATTCTGTCAAATTCTTGCAGAATTAGTAAAAATTCTAATAACATCTACAGACATAACCCGCTAATCTGGGGCATCCCAGGACTGGCAATCCGAGGATGTCGTTATGACCCCAGGTCTGGATGAACAGAGAATGATTAATCCTTTAAACGACCCTCGGAGACATCTGGACACTGACTCACAGAACACAAAGTTCCGGAGCTATAAAGGAAGGAAATCAGGAAATTCCTGGACTAGACTTCCGCAATGGAAACTGGATTTAGGCACCTGGAACATCTTCTCTCTGAGGGGAAAGGCAGCAGAACTTGTGGAAGAGGCAAAGGGATACCGGCTGGATGTGGTCGAACTTTCATCTACTTAGCGCCGTTAGACTGGGGAAGCTGAGATAAAAGGATGGAACCTCTTCTGGTCAGGGTGTGAGAGCTTAACATCTCATGCAATGACAGAAATGGGGATATTAACAGCTTGTTGGGAGAGTAAGGAGTTGGGAGCTTATTTGAGAGCAAGGAAGGCCGCAGCTGAAGCAGTGAAACAGGCAAAGTATGCGTCCTGGAGTTCCTTCGAAGACATGGAGTCCAAGTATTGGTCGGCAAACAACATATTTTGGCGAACAGTGAGAAGAATGCGAGACTCTAAAAGTCTATTATTCAAACTGTGAAGGGTAAAGATGGCAGACTTCTTAGAGAGGAAAAGGAAATTTAGTGTAGGTGCAGAGAATATTTTGAAGATCTTTTGATTCTATTCGCAAAACATGATGACTCTCTATAAGAAATAATCAAGGGATTAAATCAAGAAAATATTATTTACAAACTATAGTCTTGAAATATCTGATTAAAGAGCGCGTAACTCAACATAAGCTGTTTTTTAAATTTATAGTTAAGACTTACATCAAGGAAGAGTAGTGTTGCTTCCGAGCAGGGTGCAGCACACCGATCAGCTTTTCATACTTTATTAGCTATTGGAGAAATCCAGGGAATGTGCAAAAGGGGTCTACATCTGTTTTGTAAACCTTAAAAAAGCATATGACAGGAATCCACGACGACTGATGCGGGAGTGCTTGTGTGAATATGGCATTGATGGTAAACTTTTAAGGGCCATCATGTCACTTTATTCAGACTGTAGTAGCTATGTGCGGGTTGGTGGTAAGCTGTCAAATCGATTCAGCGTTATCAGTTGGCTCAGGCAGAGTTGTGTTCTTTCTCCTCTTCTATGCATTATATATATGGAATTGTAAGAAAGTGCAATATTGATTCAAGCGTTAAGGTCTTTTGGTCAAGAAACCATTATTAATCTGCTTTTCACGGATGATTTGGTGTTCCTGGTAGAAGAATCAGAGCCTACAGCTTACAATGGATCGATTTGACGGAACGTGAGAGCGCATGCATGCGGATTAGCACATTGAAAACCGCAACAATGGTTTTATCTCGAATACTTCTTCTTAATGCACTCTGCATGTTAGTGAAGTAACCTTGAAGCAAATAGAGAAATTCAAGTATCTCGGGTTCACATTCACGAGTGATAGGAGAACATAAAATTTGATTTACGTACAGCAAAGTCTAGCGCAGTGTTGCGAGAGCTCTATAGCACAATTGTGGCGAAGAAGGAGTCAAGCATTGTTGCTAAATTGGCGGTGTTAAAATCAGTGTGATCATAAATCATATGTTCCGACCCTCATCTATGGTCTTGAACTATGGGTAATGATGGAAAGGGTGCGTTTTTGGATGCAACCTGATGAAATGAGATTCTTGAAAAGGGTAATAAAATGTGAGTTAAATGAATCGAAAGAACAAGAAACTCAGCCATTAGGGAATCTTTAAACGTGGAGCCGCTACTTCTCAGAGTCGAAAAATCACTGGTGCGGGGTTTCGGACATGTGTTGAAATGCCTACAAATAGACTTCCGCGAAGAGTGTATTTCTCTCAGTCTAACGGCCGTAGACCGAGAGGCAGATCTAGAAATACGTTAAGATAGAAGAGTTGTGCGATTGAATGGGTTTATCTCAGGCCGGAATCCAGAATTGGGTGGAGGATAGGAGTGAATGGAGGTTCATGATTGCCGACCTTCAGCCCCGAAAGGATAAGGGATACCGAAAATAAATGAATTATTAATGATGGTATTTTTTTATATATAAAGCGGAGGTATAGCTCAGTAGGTATGGATCTCGCCTTACTGTGGCGAAGGATCACTGGTTCGAGCCCAGCTAATGATGTCTATGTATTTTACGCACCAAATAACGCTCTCAGTTGCTCTCACTTCACTGCTACCAGTGAGCAGTCACTTGTTCTGCAAGATTGGGACAAAATGCTTCGAGTACTTGACCCAATAGCATTCGAACTACCCTTACATCGAAAGGTACAAAAGGCGTTCATGAAAACGAATGAAAATGAATTTGTAATATTAATACATACACGTAGGTTGCAGTATAATATATATACTGCAATATAATATACTGCAGCCTACGTGTATATATTAATATTCCAAATTCATTTTCATATTATATATTTGCAGATTTGATTCCGTTATAAACATTCTTTGTCTCAAATGAGTTTAAATTAAAATCTTTCGCAAAAATTTTAAAGACTATGTCGAAACACGACAATATGTTTTTATTTTTTAAATCTTAATTAATCATTGGAGTCGGTCTTACTTGTCATTTGAACAGGGTACAATATTTGGTATTATAATTGTACGATTATGTGTACGGCTCATTTTAGTGACGAATTTAATGTTAAAAATATCAACTGTTTTGGAAAATAATTGCTTTCAACCCTATATTAAAAACAAGAAATTTCTTTCAATCTTTTTAATTAAATTATATGTCTTTAATTGATTTTATTAATAAAAAATAATTAATAAACAATAAAATTTATTAGTTTTTTAATTAAGTAAAA
>JAQFXN010002051.1:0-13538 GCA_034693365.1 Liacarus xylariae
ATAAATTTTGTTATAAAGAGTTTCTATGAATTACTCAGTTTTTATTTTAAACTCATTTGTTGTTAACGTTCACTGAATTCTCAAATAATATAAAATAAAGCAAATTAATAAAAAAGTAGTGCATTAGTAAATTAAATATATCTTGAGTTTATACCAAAAAACTTCCCCCTAAATGACGTTCTAAAATGGTGTGAAAAGTACCCTGATTTGATTATTTCTGCGATATCTCAACTCTAATGTGCTTTTTTGGACCTCCCTGACCTTCCACAACCCTGGTATGGAATTTGAACTACATTTACTGCAAAAGCACAGACCTGTGTATTAAAATTAACGCTGACACAGGCAGATAAATGCAGAGGAGCAACTGTTGTGTTTGTAAATGAGTAGAGGCCAGGGGAGGAACACTATAAATATCTTTTATGCCGTCAATAATTAATTTAACTTTTGAATTAACAGATTAAATGATACGCGACTTTCATTCCAGGAATCGATTGTGCAAATAATCTACGGACAAAAACAACACTGAATAAATATAACAATTAATTAGAAATATATTAAAAGTGTCTTTTTTATCAAATCCTATTAAAACAATTCAAATAACATATTTTTTATACTAATTTCATTAATTAAATTAATTAATCCTAATATTGATTAAAATAATGTATTATTAAAAAGCTTCAAATGTAAACATAAAAATTGTACTGAAACAAAACACTTTTATGAGATTTGTCCTGATTTATCCTGAAATATTCCCTGCGATTATTTAACCAAATTACAATAAAACCAACATGCAGAATATTTAGGCAAGAATGAATAAAAATAGTTGATCATTACTAAAAATTCTTCTATTTGGTGCATTCTTATATTTGGATATTTGTATTTTTAAATATAATGTTCTCTAAAACTCTTTAATTTTTACCTTACTAACATTTAACAAATTAGAATTAATCTGATATTCTTCAAATGACTCTATCAAACTTGCTTATTCATGCTCTTGGCATCTAAAATATTCTGGAATATCTCCATAGCTTAAATATCTCTTCCTGAAACATGTTCGAGATTTTTATCTTTTGGATAAATATTATTCTTAAATAAGAGAATGACTAAAAACTATTAAATATTAAAATAGATATAAAACATTTTTTTCTTAAAAATAATATTTAAAACAATAACTGAATATTTTATAGAATTATTTTTCAAATTTCCTGTCAATAAAAGGATTATAAACTTGTTTTTTAAGGTTTTAAATTTGATATTCAGTACTGACAACAAAAATAAAAAGATGAAATATCGTATACAATTTCCGAAATACAATACGGTATCTATTTTTCGCCGAAAATAACAAAAGAAAAATTTAAAGATTATTATTATTATTATCTGAAAATCAATTGTTATTTTGAATAAAGACTAGATAATTGTTATTTGTGGATCTATTGTAGACATTGACGTCAGCAAAATATATGTTTATTTGGATATCTATGTTAAGCAAATAAAAGGCTCAACAAAAAAAGAAAATCTGATCAAATCCATTTGTTATTAGAAAAAAAGAATGATTTTCTCTTTAGAAATGCCAACATTTCATCTATATTGTATTTACAATATGTATAAGAAGCTAAAGAATTAATTTTAAATTCTTAATATTTAGCTTTTAAGATTAAGAGTTTGAAAAAGATTTCCAGACAAACCTGTAATGGGTTTTCAAATATTTTGGTATTAACTTTAGTGCAGCCAATATAAGAATAAATTAAAATAAACTTTATAATGCTAGTGATTTAGCATAAATCAATATCAATTTAATTTGAATTACATTAAATAAAAACTGAATATTTTGTATTTTAGAAAAACCTAACTTGTCAGTTAAATATATTTCTATAATGAAATTCATTTATTTAGCAATATCATTGCTTCTCTTCATCTTAACACTGATCGATATAATATTTGCTAACTATGTAGGTTAGTATTTAAATATACTGTATAGCATGTTTATATTTCAAAAAGACTAAATTTAATATTTTATTTAAATTTTTCTAAATGATTAGAACCAACTGAAGAGGGAAGTGTGAGCGCACCTACAGATTCATTTGATGGTCAAGTATACAATAGACCCCCACGATTTGGTAGGCCTATTAAACAAGATTATTTGCTTCTATAAATGTCCAACTTTATATATGTTTATGTAATTTAATATAATTATGTATTTTAAGGCAATCTAGCTAGAATTTTGCGGAATCTAGCTAATCAACAAACAAGTTGTGAAGCAACACAATACAAAACATAGTGGCTTTGATCAATTTCATCATTGCTGCCGAGTATATGTGAACAAATGGGATACAGAAATGATGTAGATAAAATTATGATTTTTAAAATTTATTCTACAACTAAATTAGTTACAACATTCTTATTTCTATATTATTTTTGGAAATTATTGAATCTAAATATCGTGTTTAAATGGAAATGAATTCATTATATTTTTGTATTGATTTTTAGATTTTACATTTGTTAAGTATATTCTGAAAATAAACTAACAATAAATTAATTATTGATACAAATGACATTTTATAAATACCTCCTGGACACTCCGCTTGCACTAGGTTAACATTTGCAAAAATGTCATTTTTTCCATACCTATTTTAGACCTAATACATCCCCGGTGTGGTACATTTATTACTAATAATTGTAAAAAACTTCGATAAACAAGGTCTTTTGGATAAAAGGATTTTAAATGTAGATTTTCAAAATAATTTAATAGATTGGGTTACTATCGGTTAAACGGAAATCACTTCAACGAAAATGTTTTAATGAAGAAATAGTCCCTAAAAAGTTCCAATGACCAAAAGAGTCCACAGATAGCCTTTTTGATAAAGATGGGCAGTGGATGGTATAACCAAAATACCCCATATCTCCGAAAAATGACAAATAATCTCCGCCTGTGATAAAAAATACGAAGACCCTCATCATTTTGGCAAAATAGTTAACCATAATAAGCGCTGACGGTGCAGTTTTTGCAATATCTCACTCTATACCCCTTGTTATTTTAAGGATCTTATCAGAAACTCACCCCTTTGATCTAAAGACCCATCCCTAAAGATCTTTGAATTCTGCTCATATAAAAAATATTTTCTTTGAAGTAATTTTCGTTGAATTGATTACATAGTAATAAATCATGTTATATTATATTTTTAATAGACGAAATACTGACTTTAAATATATAAGGGTAAAATTATTAGAATTTAATTTAGCTACTTTATGATAACCTCTTGACTATCCATATCATAGAGATTATGTTAAGCAAATAAACTGTTCAAAAATCTGGTCAATCCTATTGTGATTACAGAAAGGCTTTCTTTCGCTTAATAAAAGCCAACATTTCATGTATATTTGCAATATAATACCCTGAAGTAAGTTTAAAAGCTACCTCATCTATTAGTCTAAATTCTTAATATAAACTAATCCTCAAACAAAAGAAAATTCTCAGACAAATATTTAATAAAATTTTCAAAATACTGTAAATGCAGTAATTTTATTGTACATTCAGTTTCAAATTCAAATTGTGTTTAATTAAAACTTTTAAGAGTTGTATTCAATTCAATATTTTTAAATGTTAAATAATTTTTTTCCTTAAATAGAAATATAAATTTCAAAAAATGAATTCTAATTATTTAACAATATTTTCATTGTTGGTCTTCACAGTAATCGTGATTAACGTTGTGTTGGCTACACATTTAGGTCAGAATTTAATATTAATTTTGATTTTATTGGAGAGTGATTTGTGAATATTGTTATCAATTTGTTTTAATTAAGCGGAAAATGTTGGACAGGGAGGAGAAAGCGAAGATATATTTGGAGGTCAAGTATTTAATAGACCCCCACAATTTGGTAAGAGAAAAGATCAAGCACAATATTTTTAGAATGTAAATGTGTTAATTTGAAACAAAATAAAGTGTAAGATAAATAAAACTTATTTA
Source organism: Liacarus xylariae (assembly GCA_034693365.1). Taxonomy (NCBI): domain Eukaryota; kingdom Metazoa; phylum Arthropoda; class Arachnida; order Sarcoptiformes; family Liacaridae; genus Liacarus; species Liacarus xylariae. Next base: position 3,966 of record JAQFXN010002051.1, read on the forward strand.
AGTTTTATAAGATTACTACGTGTTTCAGTACAATAGACAAATACAGTTAAACATTGAGTCAATAATTTTGCAAAAACATAAATCAAATAAATTATTTTATTCATAAAGTTTACAAAATTATTTAACTGTATTTGTCTATTATACTGAAACACGTAGTAATCTTATTAAACTTAAAGAAGTTTTATTTATCTTACACTTTATTTTGTTTCAAATTAACACATATATATGTTATTAGGTAATCTAGGTCGAATTGTCAATCAGCAACAGAGCAGCTCAGGTCAATTTCATCGTCATAGCAGACCAGGAATTATAACCGAGAGAATTGAGGAAACAAGAATTATCATTGGCAAGAAATGATAAACAAAATCACTATTATTATAACTAGCCTTATAAACTAGATAATTTAGCAATAATTTCATTCATTATGATTACTATAAACTGAAATCAATGTAAAATGTATTTAAAATTATTAATTCTGATAAAAGTGTTGTTTTAATTACAAATAAAAGATGTTTTAAAATAGATTTTACATAATATATGTCGACAGACATACGGCTGACAAACAATGTATGAAAAGTTTTTAATTATGAATTCGTAATTTTAAAAAACATGTGACAATCACTTTCTCATTCCAACGATAGTTGAGCTCCGCTTTTAAATATTTTATCCCTAATATCTACAATAAATTCAATGCTCTCGTGAGAAAATTAATAAAATAGACATTCAATACAATAATAATTAGTATTAATTGATTGATGCACAAAAAGGGGTCACCAGGGGCAGATAGCCAAAATATAGTCCGACTTGTTTAGCTAAAAGCTTTACCTTGCTAACGCTTGTGTATCTTCCCTAAGCAAATGTGCCTTAAAAACCTCTCCCCCACCCCCCACCAAGTCTCAACCAAACTTGAGGATATTTGATGTACAAGTTATAGAAGCTCATCGAAAAATTATAATTCAATTGTTAATTTTATCAGATTTTACCAATTTATTATCTCTCCTATTGTCTTATAACTAATTTATGATGACAAAGTCAATTGTATCAATTGGGCTCTCTTTCTCTATAGTATTTTGTTTAGAGATTACCTTGTTGTTTCTCTTATTCTTGTGATCAAACTAGAGTTGAAAGTAAAAACAATTTTACTAAAAAAAATAGAATTTGATTTTTCACGCGGAGTTATTTCTGTTTTGATCACAAGTATATTGTTATAAAATAATATAAAATATAAAACTATGCCGTACTGTAGACAAGTTATCACATCTTTAATAAATTCCAATAAAGTTCCACTGCGATTTAAACTGCTAAGTTTATATTTTTATTTAATTTTTGAAATTATCAAATTTATTGACTACAGTAGTTAACTTGATTCTTTAAAGATATTAACTCTAAGGTTAACTCTATTAACGTTGTAATCTTTGAGAATCTTTGCCTTGATTATCATTAAATAGAATTTAAACTGGATTGTACTGGATTTACTCAATTGTTATTTTTACAAGTCATTTGATTTATTAAAATAATTGCTGTCTTTAATTACATTTTATGTATTTAAGAAAACAACTAACAATTGGTATTTAAAGAGATTAAATTATGAAAATACAGTTTATAATATTTTAAATACTACCGAGATAATCAGCTAATTTGAGAAATGAGGCTTTACTTAATTCAAATTATTTTGATTTTTACTATTTATTGGACTACGATTTATGGCATTTCCAAGAAGCAGGAATCAAGCAAAAATGGAAACTGTGGCTGGCACAATTCTCGCTGGTATAACAACATGGAACCTAAACGCAGATGTGCTCCTGGTCAATGGCTAAAGAAGACAAAAGTAATGGATGGAAAAACATTTTATAAATGTTGCTTTGGAGGTGGGTTTGAAAATATAATAAGCTAAGATAATTTTTAAATCAGTAATGATTTTATCAGGTTATAGAAAATGGTTGAATCAAAACTTATATAACATGGCTTCGGAAAATAGGACAAGCGATCAAAAGTGCCATTTATATGCCTTATGTTACACTGGGTGTGATTACCAGGTCATCTACAGTCTGAAAGATACAGGGAATCCAGTCAAGCGAGTCGAGGAAGCAGATGAATAAAGTCTTGCTATTTTGATCAGTATACATTTGACAATCAGGATAATTTTCTTTACAATGAGCGTAACACATTTGTCTAATTTTTGCTCTTACAAACTTTTGACCTTTATACCAAACCTTGGTACAAACCTTGGTATAAAGGTCAAAAGTTTGTAAGAGCAAAAATTAGACAAATGTGTTACGCTCATTGTAAAGAAAATTATCATGATTGTATACTGATCAAAATAACAAGACTTTAGTTATGCTGCTCTAATACAGTTGTCGACAGAGGGTCGACAAGACTATAACGGGAGCAGATTATAGCGAAAGTTATAGCGGAATGTGATTTAAATGTTTTGCTCAAAATCCTAATGCTAAGGTCAAATTTATTCGAAAATATTGAAAAAATGTAAATTGACATTTTTTGAAAAATAAAGTAGAGTTCAAAAATTATTCCGCTGTCTCTAAAAAGTTATGTGGTCGAGATAATTTGAAAATTTAAGAAGAGAATGATAGGTCCCTTCTCTTTTCTCACACCTGATTCACAAATTATTTGTGCTAGAATAAATTATGAGCTATTTCTATTCTTAGATGCTTATCAATGTACAATGTTAATAATAAAAATTAATTAAAAAGGACAAATTTAATTTTAACTCTTCAAAGTTATCCATTAATCATTGATAACACTGAAGAGTTTGAATTTTTTTCGGCAAACTTATCTTTATATTACATTTTATTACCAGATTCAAATTTATTAATTAAAATGTTTTTTGTATAAAAACTTTATAGGCTGTAAATTATGAAATTTAATATTTACAAACTAAATGTATAAAATTAATTAATTAAAATTTTTTATTGAATTAAACAAATGTTTGCTAAAAATTAATTAATAATAAGTAATTTTCTTTATTTGTATTTGACTTTTATACTAATAGGAACTTGATATTAAAGAACTAAATTTGAAACAATTGTTTTACAATATTATTTTGAATCAACAATTTTTTTAAAAATAACTTATTTTGTCTTAAGTTAGAAAAAATATAAAAACATTAAAATATGAAAATATTGATTTTAATCGCTTTGGTCGCACTTGCTGCAATAACATTGGGTATTTATTACAGCTAAACATATTTTACATTCTGTCAGATCAATTTTTAAAAACTATCATCAGAGGCCGGATTTTTAAGCTCTAAAAAATCGAATTGTTGCTGGTGGTCAATGAATTTTCTTTACTGTATATTAAACTAAAATTTATTAGTTTATGTTCTAGCTATATCTTAATTATTAAAATTGACCACGAGCAACAATTCTATTTTTTAGAGCCTAAAAATCCGCCCTGTAACTATCACTTTTTACTTTATTAGCCAAACAATGTCCACATTATCAAATATTTAATACTTGTGGTACCTCGTGTCCAGTAACCTGTGAGAATTTGAGAAATCAACCACGTAGGTGCAATAAAATGTGTAATGTTGGTTGCTTTTGCCATCCAGGCAAGATTAAAAACAAAAATGGCAAATGTGTTTCTCCTGCAGCTTGTTAAATTATAATTTATATTAACAATTCTATTCTGTCTATAATATAAAAAGTATTCAAATAAAATTCTTCTGGATTTGTATTAAATTAAAATTCACAATTAAATTAATCTTTTATGATTAAAAAACAATAATAATGATAAGTGGACTTTATTTTTAAAATAAGTATAATGTTTTTGAATTTTCATCCAAATCCTTAGAAATTATCGGAATTTAACATTTTTAAAAATAATTTTAGGAAAATATTAATAGATAAACAATAACATTAGGTTCAAAAAGAAAAAGACTTGTCATTATTATATTTTGCCATAAATCAAACGAATTTAATCAGGTCATAGAAATATCATGTAAACTTTCTCACTATAATGGCGTGAAAGGACCTTATATTATGACCATAATTTTCAGAAAGGAGTTTATGTTGAATTGAACGGGCCCTGAAGCCTATACCCCCTACGTCGCTCGCGGGCTTCGCCCATAGCAAAGTTGAAAAAAGGGCGCCCAAGAATATTCTGTGAAATTATGTCTAAATTCATAGAAAAATAACATAATTTTGTCAAATTCTGCTAAATTCATGCAGGATTAGTTGAAATTCTGTTAACCAGGTCATTTTTAATTGAATTCTGTAAGATTTTGAAGATTGCAAAATATCATCCACTGGATCTCCCTTTTCAAAATTTGTAAAGTCACAGCCTGAATATTTCCCTAGCTTCGCCAAAAACACATACCCCCTGGAATTTTTTCCTTTGCCCATCCCTGCTCTTAATTTTACTATTTATATAATTTTACTCCCTGCTAAATATGAATAATCAATTTGAATCTTGTAAAATTTAAGCGTTTAAAACCTCTGATTATTTTAACCTTGGTTATTAATTAGGGGTATTTTGGCTTGGAAGTTTTCATTTTCTTAAACATCTCTTACTATTAAATAAAATAAATTAAATTTATATAATTAACTTAATTTGATTGATTTGAATATTAGTTTTTTTAAATCAGAATTTAAATTCTGAATAACTAAAATATACTTTTATTCTTTAAACACAATTGTTTATCGCATTTACAGTATATTGCATTAAATTATTTTTTAACCAAATCTGGCAAAAAAAACTTTACAGAATGAAAATCTTAATATTAATATCTTTGTTCGCAGTTATCGCAATGACATTGGGTAATCTAATCCCCCTATACCCTCCTGTGACTTTTTGGCTCTTATCAGTACCCTATACCCCACCTGGTCATCACTGGTTTAGTAAATAAGATTGATCAAGGGTTTTAGGCGAATTAAAATGAAACATTTAGGATTTATTTAAATAGGTCTTATACTAGCATCTTCATTTTTATTTTCTGAGTGAAATTTTAATTGTAGTTTTCAAAATATCAATAAAATAACAAATTATTTTTCAAATTGAATTTAAAATTATTTTTCCTCCAAAAAAATGCTTTTCAAAAGAATGAGCAAAATATAAATAACAAAAATAATTATATTAAGAGTTTTTTCTGTTCACAAATAGATCTATCATTCAATGATAAAAAATGAGAACAAGAAAAAAATAAAAAGAAATAAATGAAAATCAAAGTTATAAATAAAGAATTTCAGAATTTGATTATAAACAGAGCAATGATTTGCTTTGGGTTTATTTCAATGGTTCAATGGTTTAGTGGATTTATTTATGATAAATGGCTATTGGAGTTCATATACAGATGTCTAAAGAACAGAAGTAAATAAATATAAATTATTCAGACCTACACTACAGTATGAGTGTTTAGAGCAGTGCTGTCCAGAATATGAGGCTGAAAATCTGAAATTACTGTAAATATACTGAATCAATTAGCTAGCTATTAATTGCTCGACGTTGACGTTCTAATGCTATTTTATACGATTAAATCTCCTTGACCAAAAATTGCTTCGATTATTTTCTTGATTATTTTTGCTAGTCTTTAAAATCGATAAAGTATTATCTATAATTTATCATACTGCTTTTGTCTAGTATATTTTAAATACTATTCAAAAATACTCTACTTGCAGTACAAGCTAGTTATTTTTGCATTCTTGTAAGACAAACCTGATAAAATAATTTTAACCTGAATAAATTAAATGGGCCATTAACCTAATACTATGATAACACTAAATGGTATAGAAATTCCATAAATAAATTTTTTCTTTCTATAATACCTTCATGTGTTGGTCTCTGATATGTGCAATAGTAAAGGGCTATATTTGACGATAGAATTAAATAAACAGTCGACTGACCAGCGATTGAATGAATTTTTTTTCTCTCTCTCTCTCTCTCTTCTCAATACTCTGTTTTATTTTATTTGAGTAGTGGAAGCACTACTGGAAAACAAGACCAGAGATTTATTAATATATATTTTCCTCACATACCATCACTTTATGACATTTAGAGATTTGCTGCCAATAATGCAATTTATAACTTGAATATAAAAAAAAATCTCTATTTTTCTCTTCAATTTTTTCTTCTTCTCTCACTTACTATAACTCTTAAACCACAATAAATCTTCGCTTAAATTCTTCTTCAGTAGTGTCTGTGTTGACCACCGAATGAATAACAACAGCAACGCATACAACAAGAAATGTGGAGTGGAATAAGGAATCGACGATTCATATGTCACTGTACTATCTCTTCTTATTATATTATTCTGTTGTGAAAAATATAAGTAAAAATATAAAATGAAAACAAGCATTGAATCTATGCTCTAATCACTAATGTTTTCATATTTTATTAACACAGATATAGAATTTTTAATCAAATATTAGTGAATTAAAAATAGTAAATATTACTGATAATTACTTGTGAAAAGTTAATATACTAGCTAGTTTGTTTTTAAATAATTTAAAGTTACCAGTGATTTATTTGTAAAATTTTCATTTGGGCATGCCTACTAACTTGTTCAGGTTTAATTTTTAGTTAAAATGTAAAAATTATATTTTTCCAAAATTTCGTTTTATATTTTTAATTAATTAATATTTGTCCCAGAGCCACATCTTTCGCAGAACTTGATATGATTTTTTTTCTAGACCACCTTGCATCAATAATTTTGAAATTAATCGGAGATAGTTGTATTAAATGAAGATTAAGCATAGTCAATTATATTGAACTTAAGTCCTCTCTAAAACAATGCCTATTTAAAGCTCATTCTGGAGCGTATTATTTACTCCTTTACACAACAAAAATAGGAGTTAACTTAGAAATCGATTGGAATTCAGAAAATAAAACTGAAAAAGAAACTAAAGATCTCTCTCTCTCTCTCTCTCTCTCTCTCTCTCTCTCTCTCTCTCTCTCTCTCTCTCTCGAAGATCAGCTCAACTAAAAGTAGATATAGTTTTATTGCAGACGCGTTTGAGAGGCCAAAGCACTAATACTTTCTAATACTTATAAAATCCTCGCAATAAAAGTGTTGGACGTCTCGCGAATTTAACTCAAAATCTTTTCTCGATTGAAGGGATTCGCGTTTTTTTAAGTGTGCGAATGAGGAACTGCACCAAAGATTGAGGAGGAGGTGGTGGTGGTGGTGGTGGAGAAGGAAAAGTGGAAGAAAAGAATAAAAGAGAAATAGCGCACAGATCAGAAGCGCCAGAGTTAATAGGAATCAAAATGATTGAAACTTTTTCTCAATGAAAGTTCAAAAGAGAGAAATAAAATAAATGGCCATTCATTCGGGAGTATACATAGCGTACATTGCCTGCCTGTTCCAAATAATGAACTACTTCTGCAAAAATACTGTAAAAAATTATAACAAATAAAATTAAAGAAAAGTTTTTTTTTCTGATAAAAAGTATGAGAAAATAAATAGTTTTGAAAGATATTTAATGTTATTGTCAGAGATGCTTAATATTGTTTTTTACTTTCGGGGGATTTATAAATTGCCCAGGGTGTAGAGTAAAATATTTGTGACTATCATTATATTTACAAAATTTAGCATGGTCTAAAATATATGGCCTGTACCAGGGGTAGCCAATGGGGGGAGGGTATAGCCTAAATACCCCCCTGAGTCCGAGAATTTGCAAAATACCCCCGTGACATTTTGCGCCGCAGGTGCAAGAAGTCGTATTTTTACCTTACTTTTACCCTGTGCATTTTTAAATTTTGGAAACTTTTAGAAAAATCTTTTTGGCAAAATTTTGGAAAAATATCCTCTAACTCGGCCGAGTCTGACTACCCCTGGCCTATACCATCTGTAGTACTTGGTATGCTTGGGCATCTCTACATTTTGCATTTAGTACAACATTATTTTGGAAATTATTTTATTAAGTTTTTAATTCCATTCATTTAATATAAAAAATGTTTTAGAAAAATCTTATCCGAAGTGAAACTATTCAAAGGAAACGCAATGTATTTCTAATGAATTTAATGAGAAAAAATGTTATAATCAATTGCATCACAAGTCACTCGACCCTTACAACTCATTTGAACAGTTAATGGTAGAGTAGTAACGATAATAAGGGTAATACTGAATGGTCAGGCAGGCATAGGCAGCAAGGCTACCATTTGAGTTCTAGTTAATATTTTTTCATATAGTTTTTCTATTGTGTCCAGCTAGGTGTCCTTCATATTTGAGCAGATTTTCAATTTTGTAAGCATGGTAGTTTTTACTTATTGTCAATACTGCCAAGAGAAATAATATTTTTTTAAATTTTTTGGCAGAATTGACATTACAGAAAAACTACCAAGCTCACAAAATTGAAAATTTGCTCAAATATGAAGAACACCTAGCTGGACACAGTAGAAAAAATTATATGAAAAAATATTGACCAGAACTTATATAGTAGCAATTCTGCCTGTGTTGCCTATGCTGCCCATTCAGTATTACACTCGATAACAATATACTGTAAAAGTAGACCATGTAATAAATGCATATACCGTACAGAGCAATGATTGAAGAGGACATTGAATTAACATTACTTTCTGTCTATTATTTGCTAATCTCTTATCTAAAAATTAATTATTAAATATATTTATTGGTATTAAAAGATCACAAAATGCAATGATTAGTGTTTTGTTCGTAACTAAATGTATAGTTTTACTTATGGTCCCATTCAATGGTCAATAGCCTGTTCTTAATAACATAATTCGATTGACAAATTAAATATAAAAGTAGAAGAGAGGGACACGACAATAGGGGTGACCAATGTCCTTACAGAGCACAATAGGGTGATTGGAAAATATATAAATTGTGCTAAGTTTGCAGAATATATAACAATATATTTAAAGATTAATCAAATAACAGATACTTTATCTTAAATAAAAAAAATATGCCTTATCATTGGAGTTCCACCCATGCCATTAACCATATCTAGAGTCCAGAATATTCTATTTAAAATCAGAGATGCACATGAAATAAATAAGTTGGAATATTAACTAATCCACATCATCATATCACATCATATTAGGTCAACTCATCTCTAATCAATGAATAAGGAAACAACTGACTACAAAACATAATCAATATTGATTTGTCCTACATTAACAAAATTAAAATTCATTTGTATCAAGATTACTTATTAGAAGCAAACCATTAAGAGATAGTTAACAAAACTGCACTATATATTAAATAAATTCATATAAAATAGACAATTTATTAACAATTAATGAAAATATATGTTAATTTTTATGATTATTCTGCAATAAACAACATTTTAATTTTGATCTAACTATGTCTCAGTACTACGTATGACCATAACTATTATTCCAGACATACTTAAATCAATTTGCAGACAAGAGCCACCTTGATGATTCCCATATCATAGAATAGAATGAATAAATTCCACTAAAACTCTACTCAACAAACAAGTCTAATACTATTACAATACTCAGACTGAAAACATTAAATGTTGAATAAGTACTGGGAATTAAATTCAAAGGCATATATACTATTCAATTGTCTGGTAAACTATAGACAAGAGGAATAGTAGGCACAGATATATAATAATAGGGACCGGAATAACA
>JAQFXN010002052.1:0-13538 GCA_034693365.1 Liacarus xylariae
GTGATTATGACATAATTGATGACATTATTTGTGAATTTAACCAAAACAAAGTTAATCCATCCAAACATGACGTTTATAAAAAAGTTAAATCTGAACCACAATGTGAGCTATCATTCAAACACAAAAGTAGAGCAACTTTTTATAGACTATTAAAAAAATGAAATATCGATATCAAAATACAGTCAAAGTTATAAGAGAAGATTTTATACAAACCAATGAAATTATAAGAAAACGAATTTTTTATTTAAAAGAGAAACGATTTATTGCGAAATACTTAAGTCAAGTAAACTTTGTCTTTCTCGACGAAAGTTTTGTGCATAAAAATTACATTAAAGTTAAGATATTGAGACCGAAAAATAAAGAGAAAAGTTTTAAATATAGATTAAAATATTCCATTGGAAAGGGTGTCAGATTTTCTGTTATTAGTGCCGGTTCTAAAACCGGTTTTATTGACAATTCAACAAAAAAATTTGCAAATAGAGCTATAAATAGTGATACTTTTGAGCAGTGGTTACAAAATGATTTGTTGCCAAACCTGAATGAAAAAAGTGTCATTGTTTATGACAATGCAGCCATACATTCACGACAATACAATACTCCCCCGGTTAAAAGTTCTAATTTGAAGACAATTAAAAATTGGCTAATTTTTAATCAAATACCCTTCGCTAAGAATATAAATAGAAAAGCACCACTATTAAAATTAGTCAAAGAAAACAGTTATGGAAGAAGTTATTTTGTTGACAAAATGATCAGGGAAGCGGGTCATATTCCGTTACGCCTACCTCCCTATTGTTGCGAATTGAACCCGATAGAGTTAATTTGGGCCAAATGGAAGGAGATCATTTCAAAATTTAATTATAATAATAATATGGAAGAATCTAAACATTTGATTTCAGAAGCATTCAATCAAATTGGCCCTAATTATTGGGAAAAATGCGTCAGGCATTTGGTAAAAGTCGAGGGGCATTTTTGGATCTCAGATAATATTATTGATAATACTTCTATTTCAGACCATAATTATTGTTTTAATACATTTAATGTTTAATTTATAAATAAATTTATGAATAATTCATCTATTAATAAAAGAAACTTTAAAAAAACAATTCTAGACCAGAGGTAGCCATTATCGGCCGTGTCAGGGGTATAATGGGGGGTATTTAGAAAAATATCGGACTCAGGTGGGTTATTTAGGCTATACTCCCACCCCATTGGCTACCCCTGTTTATATACTCTATGGCAAGCGCTTTCAAATTAAAGTCTTATCCAAGAAATGTGATATAAGTAATTAAACAAGAATTTATAATATATTTAAATATAGAGAATTTTATTTTGATATTAATATATAAAAATGAAATAAATATAGATAAATAGAAAATTAAATTAATATTTTGTTTATTTTAATTCAAACTAATATTAAGAATATCTGAACCCATATTAAGATTAAACCAATTGATTAATGGAGAGACTTCTTGGGTTTAATGACTTCTTTTATTTAAGAAAAAGAATCTGTCCAATTCACAAGAGAGGGAAAGGGGTTGTCGAAGAGCAGACACTATCTAATATATTGTCGAATTCTGTTACAATTCTAGATAAATAACAGAATGTTATAAAATTATTACTATATTTGGTTAACTTTAATTTAATTCTTAAAGAACTCCTTCTACTGGCGGTTATATTGAGCTTCAGTTCAATTTTATTACTTCAAATAAATTATAATTTCATAAAACTTGTTTTTATATTTTAAAGTCTTAGCACATGTAATTCTTTAACTATACTGTATTTCAAGTTAAGCTCTTTTTATAATACAATCATTTCATTGGTTAACAATATTTATTAAGTTCTGCCTATTTTTTTGCATTTGCTTTTTAAGAATCCCTATATTCAATAATGACATACAATTCATATGTGAAGACTATATTAAAAATATATAAAATGAATACAAATTTTGACGATTGCGAAATACTCCACCCTATACCCTCCCCTTGACTTTAAGGTCTTTGGCCACCCCTATACAATTCTATTATTCAGGATTTATAACCTTTTTTATTTTTGTAATCTACTGTACATTGATATGCAAATTAGATAATAATAATTTTTGTTAATTGCATTCATTTAATCATTAAATAATGAATTGCCAATCAATTAAATATCTAAAATGATTTTAAGGTAACGATTGTCTCAATATTAATGAAATAAAATAATTTTCATCTCATTCTTTCATTTTATTTCTTCAATAATTCAAATCAAAAAATATCATTCAATTATACAATCATTTTTCAGTACAAATTCTGTATCCAATTTTGAATTGACGTACGAAAAGTAAAACAATTCAGTTATCCATTCATTATTAGTGAGTAATTTAAACTTTGTATACAAATTGTGAATTCATTACAATTTCCGTATTCTAAACAATTCACAGCTCTTTTATGACAACTTTTCGTTTTTATGCGAATCCAATGGAAGTTATATATAAAGTGAATTCCAAATGATTTTTATATATGATTTAACAGAAAATTTGTTTTTTTGTACTAATTTTAATATATTTTTCTCTTATTATTAACTAAATATATAGTTAACAGATTTTAACTTTTATTTCTTGTGAAAATTTTGTATTGAGATGTACTGTATTTAAGATAATATCTTATGTGCCGTCGAATACAATACAATAATTCACTTTTAATTAAAATCTTTCAATAAATTGTGTTTTATATATTTTGTAACTCTTATGTTGTTTTGTTAGATATTTTTCATTACAAACTTTAATAGATTTTCTGAATTAAAATACAACATAAAGGCTACAAATATTTACAAAGAATTATATAAACTGTTATTTAAGCCAACGTTTGATATATTTATAACTTTTCTTTTGTATAGGATTTTCCTAAAACTCTAATAATTTTAATTAGATTTAGGAATTGGCAATCATTTACTCGGTTTTACAATATTATGAGTTTCTCTCAAGTTTTGTTTGTTTGTTGTGTCGAATATAATCTTAATTTACATAATGTTTGATGAGTTTTAATGGGTTTTTATGGCACAGAGAGAATGTGAATGTGTATGACATTTAGAATTACAATTGAAATGAAGAGAGAATAATAGGGAAGAAAAGTTGGGACAAAATTAAGAGAAAAAAAACAATTATATATATTTGAGATTTTGAAAAAATCATCACTTCTGTAGTGAACTAAATAATGGTTAAAATTAAAATATATTGAATATATTCAGGGGAAAAATTATAACATTAAGAAAAAAGGAGGAAGAATTACAACAAAATTAAAATCCAAATATGAAAATATAGAATGAATTATAATTACAAATACGAAAATAATTACACTTAAATTAAAAAATCCTAATGAATGACATATCACTGTTTAAGACATTTAACTCATACAATAGGCACGAATTTTTTTTATCAATAGTAGATTTTTTTTGGAAATATATTTTGTTTTTTTTAAATATTTTTTTCTTTAGTTTTTAATTATTTTTATTCGAGAATTTTTTTGTGTTTTTATGTGTTTTATATTTTAATTTAAATAATTTAGATTAGATTTAGTGCAAAAAAATTAAAGCAAAATTTTTTTTGTTTTGTTAATTTATAATTAATTTTTAAAACAAACGAATTTAAAAAAGAATTAAAATCAGAGAAAAAGTGATTTGCAATATGTTTTTGACCTAAATTTAGTGATTGTTTTGTATTTAATAATTAAAAAAGACTAGGAATTAAGCGTTTATATCATGAGATTTTTTTTAGAAGACTTGCACTTTTTTGCAATCAATAAAATCAATTGCTATTTGAAAAAAACCTAAATCACAATTAATTGATATATAAATATCTTTTATCGGTTCTACAAATTCTTTTAGTCAAATAAGTTGTTTTTGTAATTTTTAGGGGTATTTAGTGAGCAATTGCAAGATCTGACAAAAACTATACTTTTTGTGAAGATTTTGTGAAAAATTATTAGAAATTCAATAAATTTTTTGTTTTTGAATTTAATTGTAATCAAAAATCAATTTGAAAATGCTATCTATTATTAATCCTAATAATACCTAAGATTTGTTTTAATCAATAAATTTTAAATATTTTTTAATAATAATGAAGAGGTCTTTAAAAAACAAAGGACAACAGTAGGCGTTTAAATAAAACGTCTTGTGTTTGCAAAATAAATCAATTTGATTCAATCGACTCTTTCCATTTGCTTAAATTACAACACATTTGGATTTGAAGTGTTTGACTAGTTTTGCAAAATAAAGTCAATTTTGAATCAATTTCTAAATTAATGTGATTTATATATAAAATGATTTTTTTTAATAACAAAGCTCTGAATTATGAGAAATGAGTGCAAATGTGTTGTAATTGAAGAAAGGAATGAGTTTGTCGTGCGTTTATGGAAGTTTCGATTGATTTATACATTTTCGACACAACTCTTCGGGTATTCCGTATTCACCGAAATCGGAGATAATATTTCAAATGTTATGAAAACAATGGAAATACTATTTAGTGAAATGTGTATCAAATAATAGAAAAAGAATCAAAAAGTTTTGTTTTCAATGAAACAGTAGTTGAAAACATTTGGTGTCCACTAATGGACAGACAGTTATATAAAGATTCAGATTTGGAAAATCTCAGGAAATTTATGAAAAACTCAAAAAAGGGATAGATTTTAGTCTAATTTTGATAATATCTAAAATATAATCTAAATTCTGATTGAATTGAATGCAAATCTGTTTCAGAAACCGATGAGTTCTGGTTCACCGAAACATCGGTCGAGACTGAGTGTCGCCCTAACCACTCGTTGAGCAATCTTTGGATCCAATGGTGAGGGGATAGCCATTAGACATCTCTCCGAAAACGAAGTCAACAGATTTGGCGGAGAAATACTTCCAGAACTTGAAGTCGGAGTAATGGGAATATTGAAACTCATGGCCATTGAGTCCGACTCTTCGTTTTCGTGATGTGAAGAGAGACGGCATTTGAAGGAGAAGTCAGTGCTGTAGGTCTGGTGGCGGAGAACTAGACGTTTCATAGCGTTAGCACTTTCTGCAAACGCTGCCAAATCTTTGGCGCTATTATTGCGTCGAATAACTCGAGGCGTCTCGAGTAGAGTCCGGGGCCCTCCACAGGCCACCCATCGGTGGTTTAGCACCATCTCTGCGGTGTAGCGCTGACTCGCGTCCTTCACCAACAAATGGCGGATTAAGTCTTTGGCGTCTTCACTAATGAAGGCCCACTCCCGCTCAGGGAAGTCATACGTTCCGTCTTGAATACAAGTGAACAACTGATCTGTTTTGCAGATAAATTAACGATTCATTAATTATATGAAACAAATAGCCATAGCTTTTGTACAAACCTTGACACGACTGACAAAACTCGCCCCTTTCCCACCCGCAGTCACTGCCACAACAGCCATAAAATGGCGGATAACCACATAATAGTATGTAAGTTATGACTCCGAGTGACCACAAATCACATCTAAATTTGGAAACAATGCATAATTAATGTTGAATTAAGACAAAACAATTCATTTACCGCTTATCATAAGGTGATGCCTCACCGATGAAGGCCTCCACTACTTCTGGTGCCATGAATTCGGCGGATCCGACCTATTGTTCAAATTCAATATTATATTAATGGCTGAAGAGATCAATTTTAAAGTTTAATTAAAACAATGAAAAGATGTAATACCGGTGTCAGGAGTTCAGGAGTGCTGATGGGAGAGGAGTCGCTGAGCACAACACCTGAGCCGAGATCGAAATCACATATTTTGATGGGACAGACCTGGTTCTCACTGAAGCAGAGAATATTCTCAGGCTTGAGGTCCCGGTGCGCAATTCCCTTGTGGTGGAGGAACTTGAGAGCATTGGCGATATCACGTACTATAAGGCTGGCCTCGTTTTCGGTAAAGTGCACCCGTTTCTGGATGTGCGCCAGGAGTGGTCCGCCGTTCACTTTCTCGAATATCAAATAGAATCTAATCAAACAAACAAACATTTGAGCGATTAATCAACAGGACTGGTATGCCGGGGGTGTGTCTGGTATGGTATGCATACTTGTTGGCCTCTTCGAAGAACTCTACGAGTTGTATGATATTCCTGTGCCCCTGACAGTGGTAGAAGATCTCGATTTCCCTGAACACCCTTGACCTGTGATGGCCGGGTATCTTATCGATCACTTTTACTGCATATTTTTTTCCGGTGAAGTTGTTTTTGCATTCTTGAACCGACGCATAGGCGCCTTCGCCCAAGAATTCTCCAGTCAGTGAATAGAGGTCTGAGAAGGAGTTGGCGGTAAGGCTCGAACAACTCGTTCGCTTCTTCTTACGTCTTCGTTGTTGTTGTTGTCGTTTTTGAGATCCGTTTTCAGGTATTGGAATCGGAGCTGAAGTGACCGACACTTCGTTTGCTTTTTGCGATCTGTTATTGTCGGCAGAGGTATAACAGCCGTCATCTGAAAAAGGGATCAGAGATTGCATTACAACAACATTACAACAACGAGTCCAACAAATACTTTAATAAAATAAATAAATGAAATAAAAGCCTATAAAATGAATGAATGAATGAAATGTAAAAATGTATATAAAATAGTGGGTAAACACATTCAAGGATAGCAATTATACCACTGTATTATACACTGTATATGTGCTCTTTGGCAAAGTGGCGATTGAGGAACAGAGAGGGAGAGAACAGGCAATATTTATAGATATAGGGGTAAAAATATTTCATTTACTAACAACGGCTTTAGTTTTTCCTATGAATTGCTATTTTCAATGTTTTCAGTGTTTTAATTAAGAAAACAAACAATCGGTCAAACATTGGATTATATGATTGACAAACATAACAATAGGAACTGACATTTGATTGCATTTCAAAATATTGTATCAATTCATTTATGGATCCATTTATAGGCATTAATAATTGATTGAAAGCAAATATATTTTTACGAAATAAATGTAATTAAAATTTGAAAGTCACGGCCAAGGACAGGACAGGACAGGGCTCTATTGCTGTTTCCAAGCTATAAACAGTTAATCTAATGCACAGCCTATTGTCTGTTACACAACAGTAACAGCTTTTGCCTCTAAACGAATTCATTGAAGCAAAAATCATTATATTTCGAGTTTTGGTTTCCATTTAGACCTTGAACTTGAAGTTATCTCTGGATATGTCATAGAATAAGTTACATCACTGTCACGACCAAAGCCCACTCTTTCTATTCCATAACTACACCCATAGACCAATCCTTACACAATAATCTAATGGATTTCCAGAATATTCTTAGCTATAGTTACTATACTGTATAGTAAATCAATAAAACACTTCAATCTAAAACCCAATCCCTAAAAGTTACGTTTGTTATGAATAGTTTCTCTATTTATTGAACGCTTCTCTCAAAACACAGAAAGCGATCGATATTTTCCCTATTTTTGTTCGCTTCTAAACACAACTTATTTTTTTAGATTCATTCATAAAATTTTCAAAATAATCTAAATATAGTTCAAGAAGTTATCTAAATTGTCAAATAAACTTCAAAATTTTAAACACAAGCAGATTATCCTTAGAACTATTAATGTCTTGGCCTTCAAATAAATCAATAAAAAAAATAATTTATAGATAAAAAAAACTCTTTCAGACAAATCAATTCAAATTAGATTTTCCAAAACTAAAATGTTAAGTAAAAAACTATTAAAAGAATTTTTTGAGTGAATATAATTAAAATCAAAGCTATAATAATAATAGTTTAATACAATGAAAAAGGAAAAAAACAAAACTATTAAATATTATTCGTTAGATAAGAGAGTAATTATATGAATGAATAAAAATATAACAATAATAAGGATAAAGAAATAATCTATAAAATTGCTGTTATTTAATGGTACAGTACTGTAGGTAAAATATATCTTAGATATAGAGCTAATTAAAAATTTTAAATCATTGCAAAATCAATTATCTGTTTTGAATAAACATTTAAATCCAATGTAAATATCAAAGACATTGAGGAATAAAATCAGAGATAGATTTCCAAAATAGAAAGTCTTTATTATTTATTTTAATAATGATATTAAAGATTGTATTTATCATTAGTTAATTTTCAGACCACTCATTGGTCTATATTTTAAGATATGATAATTAAACTAAAGATAACTGACTATTGTTTTATTCAAAAACAAGTTGTTATGAAATTTAATAAAAAATATAATTGAAAACAGAAACAGACGATTAGATTATTAGAGCTCCAAATATACAGACTTTTATACAATGAATTGCAATCTATTTTATTTATCACAAGATTTTGAGTTAAATCATGTGAATTACTGAATCCATAACTTATTTGCAAATACGACCTTAAAATTCAGATTATTTTGATTTATTATGTAATTTTCAGCTAATATTCCTGTAGTTGTGTTTGTGCCAAAAGTATGGACCGAATCGAATAGAGTTGTCATGACTAGAGACTGGATATCTGATAAAAACCCGTCCAATCGGTAGGAATCGGGTATTAATTTTCGAGAACTCAGTGAATTGGAGATTAAATCAGGGATGTGCATACTTGAGAATGTCAGGGGGGGGGTATTCGACTTTTCTCCCACTTTTTGCTCAAAGTTTAGGGGTATCTGTCCATAGAGGTAATGTTAACCACTAATTTTGCCAGGGAGTATTCCGGGCTGGACCCCCTCTGCACATTCCTGGATTAAATACAATCATATGGGTTTTGTCCTCTCCTGTACAATTGGGTCGACTTTACAGATGTACAGACTCAACACATGTACTCGTTTAAAAAAAGCCCCAAGTGCGAGAAATTTCAGGCCGCTACCTTTCTTTAGCTGGTTTGGCTACAAAATGAGTCTTGCTTATGATTTATAACACCATTCATATTATACATTCACTTAGGCTTACAATTAGTGTTTCGAGTAATGCTCCTTTAGATCGTTTTAGCGTAAATATAATACTTTTAACACTTTCAGTCATTTTAGACCTTCATTACTAACAATTATATGAATAAAAAACAAATAAAAACTTTAAGGAAACAATTATAGACATATCTTTGAGACATATTTAATATAAGTGTTATTCTATCAGTTTATTCCAGTTTTTCACCACATATTACATGAATTCTGTTCTGTAAGCAGAAAAAAATTAACTCTTTTGCCGATAACATTAGATAATGGTATGTATGAGCGCACAAGTATGTGGAGACCCGGCCATCAGATACTAGAATAACCGATTAGTCAACAATATTAATCATTAGATTTGGTTATTATATCATAGAATAAACATTTGGTTTCTAAACATTTTAGAGCAAAACATCTATCGATTGAATCTTATTTTAAACATTTTTTTCTTTGAGATTATATAAACCCAAAGCTAAAGGAAATTTGTTTAAAAGCAAATACTGAAGCCATGGAAGCATCCATTCCTCTACACTATTATATTATATGAATGTATGAAAAATGTTTTGCAGAGGAAAAAAGATTTTATAAACGAAAAGTATATATCAAATGACACCAGAAATCTATTCGAAATATTTTGATTTTATATTTCAAATCAAATGTAAAGGAAAACAATGTTTGATAAAGAAGTGTCGGCTCAGCACTAATACAATCGTAAAGTTAAACTAAATCCCAAGTATTTCTTTGATAACAATTTAGACAATATTTATGACAAAATTAAAAACAGACTTGAGATTCAATTTTATTTAACTGTTGCTCAATATTTATGAGAAATTAGTTAATATTGTAGTAATGAATACATTGTATAATTATATAACCAATTAATCTCTGCTTTCATTATATAAATGTCTAATCTCTGAGTCTCTCTATCTTTGCAATGATTTGTTTGATCATAAATCAAAGCGATATAAATTCAATTTCGATATACACTGTGTATGCAATAGTAGACAACACTATTCGACAAACTGTATATCGAGTTTTGGATTTAGCACTGCTTTCATCGATTTATCTAATCAACCAATCATTGGAAGCGCTGACTATTGATAGAAAAAAGAGGAACATTTGTTTTGTAAACTTTTGGTCAAAACTGTTTCATTGGTTTACATATTCACCTCTACTAGTGATCAAAAAAAAAGTTTAAAAGAAAAATAAAATCAATGTTTGCTAAATATTTTTCAATGTATTAATAAATGTAAGGAATTATATGAATGAAAAAGTTGAACATAAAAGAGATATTTAAATGAAAATTAAGTAAAATTCAGAGCAAAACCGAATATAAATGAATAAAAGATTTTTGTTGTTTTTTCGCTTATATTCTAATACAGTATTTGTTTTTATTGTATGCTATCATTTATATGCAAATGAGAACAGTTTTATATTAGGGGGAGTAGAGTTGGGTTAAAGTCCAACCCCTGCCCACCATTACTGCGGTTAATGTTTTGCACGATTTTTGTTAAAAAACTACTTCAGAACAAAAACAAAAACAGACAAAATTTGATGCATTAGTTAGAAGAAAAATATAGGAAATTGTTGGCACTCTTTGAACGTTGGCTTAAACTAAAGAGCGTTGAGTCAAACACATCAGAATCGTTTCGACTCTTTCCAAATCAACGACATTGTTGTGAAACATTTTCTTAATATAATAAGTGCTGATTGAATCAGACACTAAAATAGCATTAAATGACCTGAAAATACTTTATATAAGAAATTAAATAATCGATATAATTATTTATCTAACAATTAATTTCTAATTAAAGAAAGTTTCGTTTAAATCAAAATAACGTTTACTTCAATACATAACTGTTTAGCAATCGCTATCTCAATAATAACTATTTTATTTGCAGATCGTTTCGAAATCTTTAAACCAAACTATAAATGAATGCAAAGTTAAAAACAAATAAAAAAATATTTATAGACAGCAATCGAAACAATTAATTAATTCCAAACAATAATTCAATTCTATTGTAAGCCATAAATAATTGTCTTATGTTTTGTTTCAAACAAATTGTTTGAGTACAACAGCAATACTGGAGTAAAGGATTGTATTTGCCAACAGTGAGTCATATAATATATGACAGACAGACAAGAGTTAAGCACTAGTTTTAAACATTTTTAGTTTTTAATTTTGTAATTTAATAATGGAGTTAACTGTGTGTTAGAGTTGTCGACTGATTGCCTCTACTATTCTCGATGTTTGTCACAGAAAATCACATCAATTTTCTTTAACGGCCACTAAATATGACTTACATTACGTTCACCAGAAGGACATCAAAATACTAATTACGAGAGACTAACAGACAATTTGAGTGCTTTTAAATATGACTAATAATACAATTAATGTATTTGTCATTGCATTAGAAAATTTTAATTCAACAAAAAATTAAAGTTTGAGAGTTTTTGAGTCAACTATTAATTAGGAAAATAACAAAATAATTATCATTTGATTCGTTTAAATAACAATTAAATATTTTATTGTATTTTTCAAAAGTTTGTTCAGAAGTGACTAAAAATAAGTTATTTTTATTGAAACAATTGTTTTGCTTGAAATGTAAACTAAGCGTCACTTCATTTGAATTGAAGTAATAATAACTTCGGATATAAAGTAAATGTAAAGTAAAGGCAATTGAAATGCAATTTTCAATGAATGAGAACAAGAAAGACATCAAACATAGGATAAGTTGACCTAAATTTGTGTGAAAAGAGTTTTTTATATTTAAGGCAAAAACATATAACAAAATAAAAAACAAAAACAAAACAAAAATTAGAGATAATTTGCATAACATTAGAGCCAATGATAGGACAGAGAAGTGAAGCCATTTTATAGACACTAAACAAAGTGTGGAAAAAGTGGTGCAGAAGTTGATTAAGACTTACCATCAGTTGAATTGTCGGATAAATGCATTGAAGATATTGTCCTCATTTGTGTCGATTCCTCGCAATCTATTAATTATTATATTTAACTCCAATTCAATGATTTTCTCCACTTTTATATCACAATTACTTTACAATTATTTAAGTAATAAAAGACTAAAACTTTAAAAATTTTTGTTTAAAAAAAATTATTATTAATTCAAAGCAATACTCGGTTTAAGACATTGATTGACGTATTGTAGTGTTGGTGTTGTAGTGGATGTCCTCCTGAGTGGTCGGATGTGTGGTCTCTGAACTGATGGTAAACTTTCTGCATATAGTGATAGCAAACAAACGTATTGTTGTCTCTTCTCTTCTGGTCTTGTCTTACATCTCACTGTTCGGCCATTTCTCTAATCCAAACATCGGTTACCAAACGCTTTCATACAAAACCAAACACTACTCACTCATGACATCACTCCTCCAACTCCTCCTCCAACTCAATGCCATTCGACACAACACATCGATCCATACGCGACGTCACGACCCGTTGTATTCAAAACACCGATAGCTCTGAATAGCTGTTCAACAATACAGTCAAACCTCGTTATAGTTATAGAGCATATGTCGACAATTGGGGGACAAATATAGCCTCCAATGAGGTTATGCCAAACCATTGCCTATAATTAGCCGTTTGTCACAACTGGGTTGGACTGTAGGGAAGACAAGGCCATCGCTGGCATCCATTCCTCATCTGTGACTATCAATACTACAGTCTATACACGTATTCAGTGATGTAGTGATGAAATAATCTCTTTGTCTCTGCAATCCCTATACTCTTCCGATGCAATACTACACGAGTGTTACTATTACTCCATTTGAGTCATTCATTTAGTTTTCATTTCTTAATTTTGATGACAAATGTATTTTAGATTTTTTGGTTTTTGTATTACAGAATAGAGTAAAACGAGTACTAAATTCATGCAATGCTCTAATACTATGTTATAATACGTAGACCTAATGTATGTATTGCTGAAAATCTGGAAACTTTTGAATCTCGAAAGTTCTAAATCTCGTCCATAAGTTACGTCACTTTACTATAATTGATATTTTTGATGAAATTAATTGATGCTTAGCTAACTTTTCACTCATTAAATCATATTTTTATTCTTTAAGATCACAGCATTTGAGTCGTCAATCAGTCGACTCTAAAAATGTTTACATATTCTCTATTGAATTGAGAGTAGGGCTGAGTTGGGCTTAAAATAAACACAATTGCAGTCATTATTTATTATAAGAGTGTTTTCCTACACATAGATAATGAGGAGACAAACACACTGTTACTGTAACAGTATAAATGTGCATACATGGCCTAACCACCATTTTAAGTGGATTTTCAAGATCAGCTGTTGTAATAGGACTGCCTATCTGATTAGAGATTCCCAGATTGGCAATCTCCCGTATTTCCAGGGATACAGTGATAAGTAAATATGATTCATGGCATTTAATTTTGTGTTAATTTTGATGCGTATTATTCACAAATATTATAGCAAAGTGCATAAATTAGTTGTAGTGTTTAAATTAGAGTAATTGGATTGTAAAAAATACTTATATATCATTTTATTTGAAAACAAAATAACTAATATCTTTTTCATTTTTAGCTCTATTGTATAATATTTTACAATAATTTTTACTTGAATTTGTAAGTATAAGTTTATTTTAGTGTTGGAGATGCTTTTAACC
>JAQFXN010002053.1:0-13536 GCA_034693365.1 Liacarus xylariae
ATCTTTGATTTTTAAAACGTATTTTAATTTTATTTTATTTCTATATATTTTACCCAACTTGATTATGAATCCACAATATTGTAGAAATCAAAACATTTCTACAATTTTATAAACAAGATCAATTTATATGAATTACATTTAATGTTTCCTTTAATTAATTAATATGTTTATAAAAATAAATTTTGTTATTAATTTCTAAGAATTACTAAACATTCTTATTATATGAATGTTTAGTCTCTGTTTAATATAACTATAATTTTGATTATCAATTGAATTTTTTCTTTGACGCTGTAAACAGCATTTGTTACATATATTCCTAATGTATTGAAAATGAAACTTTTTATTAATTAAATGAATTAACCCGTAAAAGTGGGCAACAAATTGGAGCGTCGCCTAAACTCTTTTTTTGTGCGTGTTTTAATTCTGTATTGTTGTAGTGCTGTTGTACTCTCTTTTCTCACATTTTATCGTTTTTTTGTGTCTTATTGTGCTTTTACTTGTTGTGGCAGAAAATTAATTTTAATTGCATTCAAAAGTTCGTGTTTAACAACTATAAAGTGAAGAAATTGAATGATAAATATTAACAATAGTATGGAAGTGAAGCATAAGTTTAGCTAACGATCTCAATCCGTGGTTGTCTTTGATGTTATCTGGTTCTAATTGTATGTCCTCTTTTGTTTTGAATTTATTTAAGAATTCTTCTCTACCTCTAGCTGTTGTGCAGTCTTTGGGCCAATCACTAGCTTCTGCCTTAATCTTATACCAGATTTTAATGTAATCCCTGAGTAAATCTGTGATTCTCTTAGGGCAATGAAGCACTTCATATATTTCAATGATTTCATTTCTCTGTCGCACAGCTTCTTATAGTTCAACAGAAACAAAAGCATCCACTAAACACCGTTCTTCAATTGAATGGTTGCAGTCCTCTTTATTCACCTTATCAGCACAGGAGCGACACAATGGAAACGCTAGTTTATTGTTTGAAGTGTAGGTAAGCAGCGGAATGTTGAGGCCTTGTGGGGGAAGTACTTTACACAATATAAATCCGAAATAGTTTGTAATGTCTAAATTATCGAATTTATTTATCACATTTGGATGCCCTCCGGGAAACTCACAGCTGTGTAGTAAATGTGGATATAATGATACAAAGTCCACATATTTGATCTCCTGATTGTCGCCTGCAATTCACTTAAACTTTAAGTTATTTGATCGCCCACCGTGGAATGATCGCCGTAGATAACAATAGAGATCATTATCTTTAATATGTTTATAATACAAGTGTCTCTTCCTATAAAGTCGTGTCGTGAATTGATCGTAATTTGGATGATTTCTTTTTAATTGATTACCCCAGTGGCACTCCCAAATAAACACTATTTCAAATCCGAGTTTTTCTAGATATGCTCTTCTTGTCGTTACTGCATCATATTTGTCTTTATTGTAATTTGCCTCCTTGCAAGGACATCCGTGATAATGACACCCCAAAAACTCGTATGCAATCATTTGGTGAGGTAATATAGCCACGCCATCGATATAATTCGGGCCAACTCTATATTCTATTTTAATTTTCTGACCTGAGTGATGTTTTATAACGTCTAACCCGGCATTCGCTGCATATGATTGAGGACGTGTGTTTGTGTATTTTATTGGAGTAATTCCAATTGTGTCTTCTGTAATATGTTTTGCTCTGAAACACTCCATTGCAATTGAAGCCAAAGTTAAACACCGAGATAATAGGTTTATTCTACTAGTTTTGTGGTTGTCGAAATATTTTTGGCTAATAAATGTTTTATTAAACTCTTTGCATATTACACGATTTACAACTCTGAACTTGACTGAAGAGCGACAATCATCACATCACCCGAGGTAGCTATGTTTGCCAGGGTTATTATATGGTTGATCGCACTTAATACAATAATAATTACTTTTATGAAAAGCTTTTATGTCTTTCAAATAGTTGTAGTGTCTGTTGTTATAATTTATTATATAGATAGCTTTTTCAGGAGGAGCACTTTTACATAGTTGTTTTCTGTCCACTGCATCGATTACCACAATTTGATATACAGTTAGTACACTTTGAATTCCTACCAATATTTCTTGAGTCATAGATTCATTTATATTAATACGGAATCCCTCGAAATTACATTTCTCTTCTAATTCTACCGCACCTCTTAGTGAATGACATTCCCACTTAAGCCATTTTTTCCAAATCTTGTTATACTGTTTGTGAATAATTATTACTTCTCAACTCGTAATGTTTAATGCCGTAAGCAATTGCTAAATATCCCCATAAGTTGCTATTCATATTTATTGAAACAATTGTATAGCGGTTATTAGCATCTTCGCTGTATGTATTTATAGATGGTTTCTTTGTACTTCGTCCAGCGACTGTAAACTTTTGGAATACTATTACTCGCATTGTAAGAGAACGATTGTCAAAGATTCGGTGATCGGAGAGACGGGAAAAGGTTCTGTGATCGGTGTATGAGACGGTGGTGCGTATCGAATCACTGACACACGTTTTCAGTTGGCCGGCGAACACGTTTAGGCGCAGACGCCAGAAATGAATTCATATTTCACTTCGGTGCCACTTTTCACAATTAAACACAATTATAAAATATTTTTAAAACTTAGGTTTGTAAACTCACAGTTTAAAGCAAAACACAGAATGGCGTCAAAACATACAAAATTTTCCTTACGTATTTTCAATATAAATCTGATTGGATGTCAAATAACGCAAGCGCAGTATAGATAACACAGTGAAAGCAGTTTTGTTATAAGAATGAAGTACTTTTATTGATTTTAGGTTTGATGCTATGTATTTGGTAACCATGGCAACCCTTTTGCTCTAACGTATATATAACGTGTATTAGGCTGATGTCATTGTATTTATTTTATATTCGTATTCTGTCACGTTAGCGAGAACAGATGTTTAAGCCCTTAGGTAGTGAGTTTTCATATCCGGTTCCTATTGTGTGATGTCAGGTTATATTCCTATTGGCCTACCTCATGAAGGAGTGTGTGTGGCTTAAAGGGAGTTAATGTTTTACTCCGTTATAATGTATTAATTTGTGTGATGTTATAGTGCTTAGACATGTGACGTTATTCTTTCTTTATTTCCCTAACGTAAATGTGACGTTTTCTTAGCCAACGGTCAACTGCTGATGCAACGGCTATATTCACCAGTTATATGTGAAGTCAATTGCGGTCGCTTTGATTTAATTAAGCGCACGCGATTGACAGCGCATAACGGGTGGATATATATACATCGATATCCAATTTTATAGTTTTATTTTATAATTATTAATTTAATTTTTAATTATTTTTAATATTATTTTTAATTTTATTTTTAATTTAATTTTAATTAATAATTTAGTTTCTAATTTAATTTTTATTTTTAATTTAAATTTTAATTTAGTTTTAATTTAATTTTTAATTATTTATTAATTTTTAATTTAGATTTTGATTTAATTTTAATTATTAATTAATTATTAATCTTTAATTAATTATTAATCTTTAATTATTTAGTAATTTTAATTATTAATTTTTAAACGTTATTTATGTTTGTTTCCCCCTTTCCTACCCCTCCTGAACATCTATTTTTGCTTTTCTTTTTTCCTACCCTCTCCTGAACATCTGATTTCCTTTCCCCCTTTCCATCCCTCGGATATTTGCTTTCGCCCTTTCCTACCCCCTTAAAAGCTGTGGGGAAGTGGCTAAAAAGCACTGCTCTCAACAGGAAGAGACGTCATACCGGAAGTCGTCTATGATTGATCGAGATGGGAAGAAAGGATGTGTGGCATAAACGCTCCAAATCCATACCCTACTACTCACTAAAATGCCCATTTTCTCAAAATCGCTTATTTTATATTTAACAATGGAGGGCTCCGGACCTAAGAATTAAAAATGGGTTATTTCAATTCTAAAACTTAAATTGGCCCAAAAGAAGATATTATGCAAAATTCTTGGTGTGCTAAAAATTCTAACCATTTTTAGGAAGGGTTTAAAATATAATGTATTACTGCATATAATTCTTGATAGCATAAAATTTTCATTCAATTAAAAATGTGCAGTTTCTTATTTTATGATATCAATTTCGTAAAGTATTTAAATGAAATAAATTAATTTAAAATATTTTTATACAGTGTATTAATTTTCAATGAAAAATTCTGAACCAGTGAAACATAAAACCATTGAATCTGTGCTTTGTAACTAGCCCACCAGGTGATTTCTTTACACATTTACAATCCATTTCACAGAATATGAATTCGCACACACAGTTTAGCCTCAATGGATATAATATAATATGTTATAAATAATGTCTAATTTTTGCCACGAATTTCGAAAATATTCTAATTTCGCTAATCGTGATTATGATCTAGAGAATATATACTACAACACTTGCTATGTTTTAATAACTTTCCATATATTTTATTTCATGAAATTATTTACAGGTACTGTTAAACTGGATAATACTTATAATATTCGCCACATAACAAGGACGTTTTTAAGGAATACACTTATGATCTTGAAAATGCCAGATAGTGATCGGAATAAATAAACTGATTACCAGTAAATAGAGTAAATCGTATATCCCATCTATGCAAGTGTTATTCTATTACTATACCATTTTATTACTGCTTCTTCCTTGACTATTAAGATTTATGTTTCAACCTTAACTTTAACCTTGATCAATTTATTTCTCGCATTTTCACTCAGATTATTGCTTTATTTTGTCACACGTTATGAACATTAAGATTGTTTATTGATAAATATGCGGAAAACGAAATCATTGCTCAATAGATGAAATAAATTACATTTTAGACCACTCAACAAGAGTATAAAATGAAATACAAAATTTCTGATATTCAATTCTGTAAATTTTATGTTTGTTTAAAATTTACAATACTAATCAACTTAGAATATTGAAATTTGTATGTTGAAATTTTAAACAAGAGAATTCCTTATAATTTTAATCCATGTCTAATGTAAGTCAAAAACAATAAATTTATCATTTCATAATTGTCTCTTAAATATAGAGATAATAGATGTAATTATTTTAGAATCAAGCAAGTTGCCATCTTTCTAAAATGGGTAATTTGAAAGACAATCCGATAAAGAGAAAAATTAAATGTAAGTATATATACAAAAATTTTCTAATTATTAATTATACAGTTTATTAATAATTTAGAAACCATTGAATTTTGCCAATTCTTTTAATTATTATGTTATAATTATTTTACTCGCTCTTGCCAAACATTGTGTGGGGATGAAAATTTCTTGTTTTTCCATTTTTAACCCATAATTGAGATACAAATATTTAACCAAACAAAATACTAGGGTGTTTTCGTAAACCAGTGTGATAAATTTGAGGGTTTAATTCTGTAACATTATATAAAATAATAAGTGTTGTCTAGTTCTCTTGAAATATTTAAACAAATAATACTCAATTTTGGAAAGCTTCAGAGATTTCTGGTCGATTTATATTTAAATTTTTCCACCCTGGTGAATGGCTCTTCAACGATATATATATATAGTTTGTTAGAATATTTTAAGAATACCAGAAAACTTATTATGTTAAAACAAATTAGCAGAATTAAACACTCATAATTTGTCACTTAGGTTTATGAGTGCGCCCTGGAATTCGGTAGGGACACATTTTCGTTTCCAATTATGATTTAAAATAGACTAAAACTGCATATTTTAATCTTCACCCAGGGTCTAACAAAAATAAGAAATTAATTTAATTATCTATTTGAACAATAATCCCAAATATTCAATATATTCAAAATACGTTGATTTTTATATACAGGGGTTTAATACTTGAATATTATTAATTTATATTATATAAAATCAAATAATATAAGACGTGGTTTTCAAAATCGCCATATTACAACAATCATAGTCATAATCATGTCACTGGATTTTTATTATAATTTTATATTTACAAAAATTTTATTTAATCAAATCTGGGATACAGAACAGCTGTGAAAAACAGAATATAGCTTGAAGTCTTTTGCTTAGATTATATAAAATTACATTGCTGACCCATAGTGATTTGAGTACAAATTTACTAGAATACCTTCCAACAATTCCCCACTGATACATAATAACTTGTCCACCCCTGCTGTACACCTCCATGAGTTTACCATTTAATTTGTCATTCATATTAATTGAAGGCACAGAATATTCCAGAAGGAAATATCCAATTCCGACAATAAAGACACGACTATTGCATAAAATAAACTCGAGTTATAGACCAGAATTAGTGCATGAGTTGGAAAAATATGCATTCGATTACAGTTCACTCGATGAAAGCCAGTTCGGCAAAGTGAAGCCTGCTGGATTAATGTCAGCTCTGGTCTATCCATTTGGAGATGACCCTGATAGATTTGCCACACTTTGGCTTTATTATGTTTTACTTCTCATCAATGATGATCACCACGAATGTTGTGATGGTGTCATTGATCTATCCAAAGAACAGAGCATGCTCATTTGGACTCAGTTGGATGGCGTTTTAGAAAAATTATGTTCTGATAAATTTGTTTCAATGATTCATTGGAAGCCCTGGATTACAGCCATTTATGCCATTTTTGAGGTTATGTACAAAGATCTCAATGCAATACAGAGACAACGGATGACAGAAGCACTTAAAAGACTTATTGCGGGGAATAAAGAGGAAATCTTAATGCATGGATTAATTGACAAAATGACTGATCTGGATGACTTTATAGAGGTATAGCAGCTATTATTGTTATGAATATTGCTCTATATTTTACTAAAATGTAATTTTTATGTAATATTACATTAAAGGGATAAAATATTTTATTGATTACTAATACAATATTTAATTGGTTCAAGCATTCAATACCACAATCCAATTCGTCTTCAGTCAAATATTCAAAATCACACAAATCAGAATATACAGAATGTGATGTTTAATTTTTGTTTAGAAATAAGTTTGTACCCTTGATTAATTAATCATTTCATGAATTTAAAAAATAGTTCAGATTTTTGTATGGATTCTTGAATGTCTTGAGAATATTGTCTTCTAATTTCTAAATAATACCCTATTTATTTGTATATAAAGATAGGATAAAAGTTTACTCAAATTACAAGCTGAGGTTTAAAAAATATGAAAAATCTGAACAAGACACATTGGAATAAATTTGATTAAAAATTAATATTTACGAAATATTTTTTAAAAAAATCATTCAGACATTTATTAATTAAAACTAAATTAACATTTTAAAATTAACTAAAAATATTTATACTCTTGTATCTTTCATTTCTGAAATCATCATTTATAGATAAGATTGAGATGTGCTGGTGATAAAGCAGCGTACGTTCCAATCGAATATTGCAGACAGATATATGTGCCTGAACAGGAATGGAATAGTGAGAAATTCCAACAACTGCTACAGATTTGGAGTCGTTTTAACGTATTTATAAACGATCTCTGTTCATATGAAAGGGAATCTCGGACATATATTGGCAAAGAGAATAAGATGATGAACGTGGTGACTTTTATATGTAATATGGAAGGACTCAATATTTCAGAATCTATGGAAAAAGTTGCCAGACTAATTGAGAATTTGGAAAATGAATTTATATTAATTAAAGAAGAATTGCTTAATGAAACTAATATTAGTGAAGATCTAATTCAATTCATCGAAGGCCTCGAATATTTCTGTGCTGGAAATCTACATGCACATTTAACATTAGATCGATATAATGATTTGTAATCTGACATAAATTTTATATTGAATTATTTTAGACTTAATAATTCCTTAGATAAAAATTATTGCTATAACTAATATAATATGTTTAATTAAATGTTACTAGTTTTCATATCACCACAATTCCCTGGGTACAATTCATCTTGTCACAATTTGTGATAATGATAATATTCTTAAAATGAAAATATTTCTATCGAAATTTTAAAAATTATATCTTTCCTCGCTAAATCTTTTTTTAATACTTATAAATAATTTATCGGTTATTGAAAAAATTGGGAGACGCCAATATGCCTAGCTAGATTTTAAATTTGATAGATTTCAATTCTGTCTCAAAAAAAGGTGATCTATATAAATAATAATTTTAATTGAATCAATAATCAGTTATAGTCAGTGTTGGCCGATTCACAGAAGATAAAGGGGGAGGGATATTTTGAGAAATTTTTTCAAGTATACATTTTTCAAAACTTGAAAAATACATAAGGGGAATAAGATAAAATAAGATCTAGAGGGATACTATTACAAATGTCATACTAAGGGGAGTATTTATGCTATACCACCTATTTTCTACCCCTGTTCGTAATCTAATCTATCAGATTATAAATGATATGATTATTATTTGGTTACTAATTCTTATTAAATTACAGAAAAGTATTTCTGTGTCCTTCGTTACACGTATTCATATCTTGTAATACAGAAATGCCCGGACTTGAAGGTTATGAAATTACCACGTTTTAAATGAGATATCGCTCGAAACGAAATAATTAATTCAGAGTATGTTTCACACCATTTTATGAAATAGATCAGGGAAGAAATGTGATTTTATTTAAATTTTAGGATGAGGGTTATATTGTAATATATTTCATATATTACTACCCCCTATCATAAGCACCATTACTTACATAGTAAATATACCTTAAAGTATACTCATATCAGTTCTTCTTCTTATTTAATGACTAACACTGTCATTAAGGTCATTTTAAATATTACTAATTCAATATTCATATACTAGATCTAACTTCTTTTGTCAATTATGTATGGCCTCAACAATTGAGATCAGAGTAGATTGGGTTGGCACCTCAAATAATTATAGAAGTTAGTTCTAATTCTAAGGACTTCAAGTACAGTCGGCCTCAAGCCGTATAAATCGCTATCGAATGATACAGTAGGTACTAATAGCGGATTATGCCTATATATGATTAGAATCTTTATTACAATGAAAGTTTACCTATATTTTGCTACAGCTACAATTATGAGAATGTAGGCATATAGCTAATCATCATTGTATAAATAGAGATCACTTATGTGTTTATACGTTTCCGGTGTAGTTGTTTCCAAAGCTTCTAAAATATTCTATGCTCGCTCTGCACATGCTACGAGCTTGCGTACAATTGCCACTTGGAGGGATAAAAGTGAGGTACATGGCGCTACGCGAACTAACTTGTCAGTGTCTTCGGCACAGATAGGGCCGTGTTCTTTAGAGTTACTAGATGCCAGTAAAATTTCTTTGATGGCTAAAGGAAACTCCACCTGACCAAACTGATAAACTACATGTTATTATAAGTGTATTTAATAATCTAAGTATCTATTTTATAAATAAATTGATTGTTACTGTAAACAGTAATTCATTCAACAAGTTATTTGAATAGTTATAAATTGTTTTCAGCCAACAATAGAAGAGCCATAGTATTATAAGATCCAGGAAACGTAAGCTAGGACGAAGATATAGAGCTGAAGGCTAAGAAATACCAGACAATAGGAATTCGCTGTACTCATCACAACGTAGACCTGAGTGCATACATATTCAGGGATCTTCTAAAGAAAACCGGAGAATGACAAATACTATTTTACTGACAACGGTGAATGGAATGGGAGATCCTCAACTTCACTGAAGAGGGCCTGCAGAACTTACTTGAACAGGTTAGTAATAATTTATTTTACACAGTATAGAGCCTCCATCTCTATGCTTTAAGACAAGAAAAACTTCAAATTGGTAAAGGCCGAAAGGTCCTTCTATGGCTGATTAGCAGATATAAGAAGCCGTTTCGATGCCTTATAGTCCGCCCCCTACCACTTAACATCAATATACTTGTCATAGTTGGACAAGTGTTCTAAAAGGACATTTGAAAGTCAAAAGCTTGGAAGGAAAATATATCAAAATAATCACTTTAATGTCAAATTATCCCTGATAGTAAAATTAATTAAAATTGTAGTTCAAAATATGATTATATCCTGGATAAATTATATGATTATAAGATAATTTATTTTATGCCGAAACAAAATTTATGCTTCTGGAAGTTAACCTTGATACCTTACCAGTTTTCGCATTTACTAAATATATATTTAATAACTTTAAATACAACTATTTAATTCCCGATTAATTTAAATCCGCAATTAAAATTAACAAGCGATAAATTTAGGGAAAAATATCTCAATGTTTTGGAGAAAAATGGGAACGAATTAACCATTTGCCAAAATATCTGTTTTTGAATCTAAAATAAAACGTTTTGTGCAAATATTACATGGATGAGCAAAGGTGTCCAGCCCACAATACCCCCTGTTATTTTGACCCATATAGGTCGGATGCACCGAAGGTGCCGTTTTCGGAATATTCTGTTAAACTATGTCTAAATTCTTAGAACAATGACAGAATTTTGTCAAATTCTGTTAAATTCTTACACCTTCTTTGCGAACTAAAGTTTCATCCCTAGATGTTATTGTAATTATTTATTAATGTGTAAGGTTACTTTCCAGATACTCAGGATCTTAAATGTTAATTACAGTTCTTATTCATATTTTTTGTCTATTAAATTTTCTGACAAAATTTATTGGACAAAATCAAATTTACTCTTAATTTACTAGTAAATATATTAGTAAAATTATCACCATTTTAAAAATTTAGTAAATTTTTCAACACAAGTTAAAATTAAATAAAGCACAAATTTTTGAGAATATTGCCTGAATTTTTCCAATTTTAGCTAGGAGTGCATCAAGATCTCGTCTGGTTCCCTATATAATATTCAATCAGCCTATAATCACAGTTTTTATATACAGCTCGGGTGCTTATTTCAGGAGTAAAACATTTATAGAACCGATGCTTACATAAATATTACTATCAATATTTTGTTTTTTAATCAACTTTTACAGTTCATACAGAATATATTGCATTGTATTGCATTGCAGAATATATTACTTAACAATCTATGAAATCAAAGTTTGTCACAAATATCTACAATTATTTTCAACAATAATATCAAACTATCACTAGTGTTGGAGACAAATATCGGAATACTGGGCAACAAATTTTTCCCCATTAAAGAAATGCATTATTCGCGAATAATAAGTGAATTGTCATTCAGGAAAATGTCGTTCGAGTGTCTCATTATTATGATATATGGGTTCGACCGGTGCTCTAATACACAAATCTCTACAGTTCTATAATCTTTGGATATAACAAGTGATTAATTTTGGCCAAATATTGTAAAATTGGTGATTATATGCATTGCATTAAAATTTTTAACAATTATGGTTCTAATGATTAAAACTAATCAGAGATTCGACTATAAAAGTACTGTTGAGGAGTGTCGGGCAAGTATTGAGAATAAAAATGGCCATACATTTTGATTAGTTTGAACTAAATTTGATGTAATTTTATAAAGCATTAACTAATTATCAAAATAAATTAAAATATAAATAATAAAAATTAGAGATTAGAAATTATGAATTGACCAGGATATTATTATTTATATATAGTGGAGAGTAAACCTAATCAAGAGTTCTGTCTCTACGTCAGCTTATCTTACATTACAGTCCATACGAAATATACTATGCAGTGAAGTCTAACCTATTCTCGCCTCTCGATTAGGTTTCCTCCCAAATGTATAATAAATCTCATTTTACCAGCAAAATATTTTCATTTTAGATTTCATTTTCATATGAATAGAATTTCTGTTAAATATATAAACATTTAATTGAATTAAATATGTTGTATTTTAGTTTTGCTTTAATTTTTGTAGAATTGTGATACATTGTTTAAATCATGTAAATTTAATCAGGCTAAATGCTGGAATTTGTTTTAATAATACCGATAATTGTCAGTAGGTGTTGTCAATATAAAAATGATTTTACTAGTTAATTTTTTTATCTTACGTTAATTCGACAACATCTAGAGCATTCATAATCTAAACTAGACATGCGCTTAATTGATACCTCAATAGGAAGGGTTCAAATACTTTGTGTTTAATTTTTACAGCAGTTGTGCAGTCATTCAAAATATCTGTTTATATTATATAGAAACAGGTTTGATAGGCAAATACTTTAACTTATAATTCTTGTTCGTAAAAAGCAGTACTGTTGCGCTTTAAGCTCTCCAAATGGGTATCAATTAAACGCATGTCTAATCTAAACTATTATACACCAATATTCACTTTTACAATTAGCGCAACCACTGTTGTAAAAATCCATCCAAGAATAATGAGGGTTTGAAAATACAAAATTATGAAACATTAACTTACCGTAGAGCATTTATCCGAATAACACAATATATACATCGTTGGAAAGCTTATGCAATGTAGAATCAAATAATGTAAATATAATTCTTCTTTGGTAAAAGGCCAGAATACACTTGACGCCGACGGTAATCGTTAGGAATGTGATCCCTTTAAGGTTCACTAATTTGGTTATTGCTTTTTAAGATTATGATTCATTTATATTGAATACTTTGTATATTTTATCAATTAAGCAATAATGATTTATTTCTCAATATACTTTTAATACAGTAGTTAATATTTGGTAAATCCAACGGAAATTAGCAATTACACAATTATATCGTTGTTTCATCGATAAAACTAAATTATGAATTAATTGAATAACCTTATCAATGATATCCCAATATTGCTAACATTTTTTTTATCTTAAATCTATAATTCACTCAAAAATATATTTAAAATATACGATTAAGTAATTTATTCATTTTTTAATATTTATTGTTTTTATTTTTGATAAATGTTTTATAGTCAATACTAATAGATTTAATAGGTTTTATCTATAAGTATGAAATATACAAAGTATTAAATATTAATGAATAAAATCTTAATAGCATATAACTAATCAATTAATTAAACCATAAATACGCTATTTAAAAAAATATTATGAAATAAACATTATTGATTAACAATATATTAACAAATGAGAAGAGGCCGGAGATGGTGGAAATATTAAAATCTGGAAAGTTGTAGCTATTGGAGAAATATGAAAAAGGTGAACTTCGACCCAAAACTCACCACTACCATGTACCAATTAAGAAAACGTAGTTTAAAATTTAAAGTTATAAATATTTATTTAAAGAATCATTTAAATCCAAAATAATTGTAATTAAAATTTAAAACATATCTTATATATCATTAACCGAATAATGATTTATTCTGTAACGAAACTTCACTGTATTTTCCAAATTAGATACAATTTTATTTTAACATTGAGTTAACGTAAGAAATTTTTGATTATGATAAAACTGGATATGATTACTAAATAACTTTGATCATATCAGAAAATTTTTCAACCCTTTTATAAATTATCCAGTAATACAATAAATTATTGTGAATACATGTACTCTGATTCTCATATATATTGATACTATCTCTGAATGCTTTCAATTCTATCCATATATTTTTATTTACGCTAAAAACTTCAATCATAGACAATAGTTTAAACATGAGGTATTATATGAATAAAATATATCAAAGTTTATAACCCTTGATTCTATATACTGCATGATAACTCTTCAATTCATAGGAGTTATCAC
>JAQFXN010002054.1:0-13536 GCA_034693365.1 Liacarus xylariae
TAAATGCAAATACAATGCACACAAACATTGAGAGCACACAATACTTTTACGCACAACCCTTAACCTTATCGTTGCTGTTATTCTATTGAATCTATTCTTATCTTTTGATAAATTCTTTATCTTAACAAACCATAAGATATACGGATCGCCGAAGAGATTACTAGAAATGTTAAGAAAAAGAGGAATCAGAAGAAGGAAATGGTTATATAATTAACCCATAAAACTAAAAAATAAACATTAAAGCCAAGGGTCGCCAAGGTGGGTCGAGTCAGGGTGGGGGAGGAGTAAATAGGAGTTTTTTGAGAAAATTTCCTGAAAATGCTTAGTATGCTGAAAATACGAAATCTCAATATATGAAAAAAGCACATGTAAGGTAACAATAAAGAAAACTTTCCTGCGGCGCAAAAAGTCAGAGAGGGGGTATTTTTCAAAATCTCAAATTCACGAGGAGTATTTAGACTATACCCCTTTTGGCAACCCCTGACTAAAGCTTAATATTTAATAGTAAGAAGTGGAACAGTTTAAATGATAGTATTATCGCCTATGAATGAAACTATTGAATAATATCCATAATAAAAATCAGATTTTTACGATCAGCTATTTATTATTGTTAATTTACGAGATAAAATGTAGCCATTATTCAGACAAATGCATTTAATATGATTCACTTAATATAATAACATGTAATTTCATCTTGTTTATTTAGTTTCCATACAAATACAGGCAAATTCTTTTAAATTAATAGTTTACTCAATCTACTTAAATTTAACAAGCCCTATTCTATGATCTCTTCTTGAGCTAAATTAACCAATTTTATAAATATTCTTATTTCCATAAACTAGTCTACTTATAGCCTCCATTATTCTAAAAGGACCATATTCATAGTGGTTGAATAGCTCGTACAATGTCGTCTCATATTTTAAATTGATGCTTAAGCTCAGCGAACAAAACACAATTTAAAATATCTTTGAATTTTGATCTATATTTTTCATAAATTATTATAAATTGGTTTCCCTTTTCTATTATTACTATAAGTTATTGGAGTGGATTAGCAGTGAATGACCAGAAAAAGAAACGAAGAAGAATGCCATACAATGGAGAGCTAATGGGATACTTATTTTTTATTTTAGCCAATAATAAAAAGCAACGATATTTCAGCCTTTCATTGCATCCATATTTACAAATATTCTTTAAATCTAATAGTTTTGTTCATCCATTTCAACAAAGAGTTATGAATCAAATTGATGACCAAAATTGAGTTTAAAAATATATACACAATCTCTACATTTTTGGTTTTATATCTGAAATTATGTTTTAATTCTTGAAAATAAATATTTCGTTCAAATATTTTATCCCACATCAATTCAACATGGTCAAGTTCAATCATGACAACTCAGTTAAGCAAAATTCAAGCTGGTAATTGTGATTTAAATCTAACGCGTGATAATTTAAATTAATTCAAATGCAACTTGAAAAAAAAAAAAATTTCTCAATATGAAATTGTGTTTTTCAAAGCCATTTCAAACCAGTGTAAGCAATAAAAGTTGAAATTTTTAGCTTTTTATTAGATTTTAATCCGTGACAAATAGTGAAATAGAGGGTTATCTAAAAAATTTACTTTAAAAGTAAACAAAAATCAGAGATGTCCAGACATGAAAATGCTAGGGGGGGGGGGGTATTTTTTTCTGCGAGAGCCTAGAGGGCCTAGAGCGATATACAGTACTTATATATACATATTCTGTATATTATAGCAATTTATATTTATATGATTTAGAATTTATTAATTGTTTGATATTTAACAAGATGTTAAAGATCTTCAATAACTTATCCAGGGATGAGCAAAAGTAAAAATGTCAGGGGAATATTTTTCGCATTGTGTACATCCCTGAGTTCATCCAGGAAAAGTATATAGGGTAGAAGTGCAGAAATGGTGATTTTGTATAATGGAATCGAACTGCCTTGATATTCTAACAATATATATATATAAGCAATGAATCATCGATTTATTGATAAACGAATTTATTTTTAATACAAAAACTCTGTCCAAAACAATATTTTCCAAATAGTTTATTGATTTTATTTTGACAAAAAAAATGAGAAAAGAAAATAAGGGATGTGTTCAACAAATTCTTATTGAATTCTTGATGTCAAAGATGGTCCAGAATTCTAGACAGGCTTATATTTTATTGTTGTTGTTTCCAGTTTTGAGGCTATTTTTACTTTATTAGAATTGAATGTCAGTGACATTTGAAGAAAACTAAAAAAAATTCTTAAGATTAAGAGCTAAAAAAATTTCTTCAAACTTTCAAAATTTTGTAGAAATATTTTTATACAATTTAATAACCGCAAACTTTTTTTAAGAAAAATTATATCTTGATTGATATTTTTATTAAAGTAAAAAGCAGATTCTTTAATCAAATGTCCAATTAAAATATCTACTGATTATAATTTATTTTCAATCTTTATTTCATTGTAAAATTTTTAATTCATTTTTATAATACCAATTATCATGCAACTTCGTGTTTAGAATTTATTTTTATAATTTCTTATAATTAAAACATATGTTTTAATCTTTTAAAAATTCTCTAAATATGCAATATTTGAATTTTGATTTGTTATAATTGATATTTAATATATTTCGTTTTAAAAACATATTTTCAATCTTCGGAAATAACTTCTCTATATATTTATAAATAACTTTTGAGACAAGAGAACATATTTTGACACGTTTTTATAAAAAGTAAATTAAGTTTCAGTTTTTTTTAATTTTATTTCATAAAATAACTTCAAAATAAAAGAGAGTAAAAAAGATTTCATTTCACTCCGGAGTTTTAGTTCCTTGATTTACACTTATATATCTCTAAACTAGAGTCCCTAAACAAGACCAGAACTGAGTCTTGTCCTGTGCTGTTGAACTCTTATCCTACTTTGTCCTGTCCTGCAATTGAAAGAAAAAATTGACAGTATTTCGGTTTTTCTCCTAATTCTTGGCCTTTTCTCCCACATTTTGATCAAAGTTTAGAGATATCTGACCATAGACGTAATGGTAACCACTAATTTTTCCAAGGGGGAGGGGGTATTCCAGGCAAACAACCCTGCACATCCCTGCTTATCTTGTCCCATTACATAAAAATAGATTTCAACAGATAGAGTCGTGTTTCATCTTGTGACGTTTTTAGTGTTTTCACAGTTTTACCTAAATTTTATTACATTTTTTTATTAATATAAAGGTTTAAATAACTTTAAGTCTGTTAAATAACTGAAAGTTTGGATATTTTTAAACAAGGCTATCAATGAAAGACTAATTTTTCAAATTTAAACCATTCTTGACCTGTCCTGTTCCTGGTCAGGAACAAGACGCTACAAGACAAGACAGGGAACAAGATAAACTTTAGGTACTCTACTCTAAACCAGTAACGAAAAACTTATGTCTAAAAAACATTTTCGATTCAAAAGTTTCGCCAATATATTGGGAAATAAAAGGAATAAAATAAAACTGAAAAAAATCTCGTAAAAATGGAAATCAAATAATTTGCAATATTTTTATATAAAACAGAGTATATATTTCAATGTTAACTGAAATTATATTTTTTCCTATAATTCTATTGAAGAAGAGAAAATCTCTTGATTAAATTAAAGCAAAATATTTAAGTGCAAAACCATATAATGAAATAATCAAATAATTCCTTCTTTAATCAAAAACATGACTCAATTTAATGAATAACCGATAATATTCTTTAAGGAACATTTTTTTCTTTGATTCTTCAGATTTACGATTCCATTAAATAAATGTCTATAAAATTGATGTAAAGTCTTGTTTCTAGTTTTGTCTTTAATACTTTTATCGATTGAATGTTAACTCTGTTCTCTCACTATGTGTTCCCTTCATTGGGTTTCTATTGTACTTCTTGTTGGAGACGCATAACATCTTAGATTATATCAGGGATTACCAGACTATACCAATTCAATGAACATAGGGTTGGGGTTTCTAAGGAATAGTTTTTACCTTTAATAAAAATGTCAATCCACGATCGAAAATGGTGATAAAGACTGACTAAGTTAAATTTTACATGCATAATTTATAACTGAATTTTAATAGAATAAGAATAAAATAATTATTTAAACCGAAGCGAAATATTTTAATTAGGAAAGTGTGAAATATTAAACTATTTTTTATCTCAAACTGATATAAGAATGTGTTTTAAATCCTAAACTAAATTTGAATAAACCAAATAAATTTACCAAGGTTGAAACGCTCTCATCTCTGGAGTTCAAAATCAAAGACCTTTTACACACTGTTTCCTATGCTTTCAGAAATTTTTTCTTCAGTTCTTTTCTTTTTCTTTTCCTCTAAATGTGATTCCAGTGTACAGAATAAAAGCGGTTGTATTAAAATCTAAAGTTAATAGTAGTGACTCTCCTGTGGTTTGTGTGCTAACAGTATTTGCAAAAAATACAATATATTTATCTCATTAGAAAAGACACAGAGACTTGACTTAAGAGAGAAGTTCTGTTTTCTAACTACAAAATTATCGTTTACTCTACACTTAATAGACCTAAAGAATACACACATTATGTAATCGAGTGTTTACTAAACTATTGAAATAAGTTCTATCGCATAGTAACAACATTAAAGTTTCATTAATAATTATACTTATGCTCAGTTAAATATAAAAGTTGTGTCAATTCTCTAAATTGTCCTGTAACTTTCTATAAGATATGTGAATATTATAAGGATTTGAGTTTATTATATAATAGTTTATTTCAATTTTATAGATTAATATTATAAAAATTGAGTTTTATAAACAATTAAAATTAGATGATTTAAAATATGTAAAACAGAGATAAGTTATTCCACGGGGTTTTGTTTTTAGATAACAATCAACATTGAATCATCCAAACTAACGGAACGCAAATCTCAAATCCTTCTCCTCTCAATGTTTTAAGGGAATCAAATGTTGAGTACAGGGCAGGGAAGTGAGTGCAAGACAGTCAATAGACTACAGGAGATTGCCTTGACGATCATCTCTTGACATATAATTTATACAATGATATAAATTATATTGTACATCAAAAAAGGATATTCAAATATTGAAATTTTCGTATAAAATTAGAATTAAATTATTTAAATTCAAAAGATAAATTGCTGGATGAACTTATATTGCATGAAACTTAAAAATAGTGTCTTATTTTGTAGACTTTCTGTGAATAAAACACAAAGTTTTTCATTAATGTTTTAATACATTATATAATATATGATTTGTTTTCCATAATAAAAGACTTAAACTCAATATATATTTAATCTGTCCAGCTAATAGACTACTTTTTATTAACTAACTTTATTTCATATTATTTGAGTAATCAGTGAGCGATAGCAACAAAGAAGATTTTACTTCAAACTGAGTAATTGATAGAAACTCTTTATAACAAAATATATTTTTCAAATCATTAAATATTACTATTAAGCTTTCGGTTACTAATAACTTGAAAAATATAAAATAAAGCAAAACAATAAGAAAGTAGTGCTGGATAGATTAAATACTGTATATCTTGTGTTTACTGATAAAAATATTCCCTAATGATTCGTTTTAAATAATAGTAAATAGTTATTTTATGTAACTTATAATTAGTGATGTACTGTCGGTCAGATAAAAATTATAAAATCAGCGGTAAATTTCGGTCAGACCAAAAACCTTGACTAATTTAATTGAAATCGACGGTCAAATTCGGTCAGAACAAAAATTTTTATTGAATAAAGTGAAATCAAAGGTGATATTCAGTTACAAAAGTTTAATAATTAACACTTATTTAACAATATTTGATAAAAGTGGATAAGAAGGGTAGCCAAGGGGTGGAGTATAGCCACTTGACTTTAAGATTTTGCAAAATAGCCACCATGAATATTGCGGCGCACCAACAAATTTTTGTTTTTACCTCCTCACATTTTTCATATTTTGAAATTTTGTATGCTCCCCTGACTTTTTGAGGAAATTTTCTCAAATATCCAACCTATACTGTGTAACACCTGTCAATCGACCCACATTGATTTGCAGAAATTAACCAATGATTGAGAATTTCAATATTATTATTGCCGGGAATATCACTAATAAATTATTATCAAAAGTAACAATATAAGATTGGAATTTAGAAAATAATTGAGAATTTGGGTTCGAATTAATTTTCAAAAAATAACCGAATAATATTAATAATCTATTAACATTTGAAAAATCATAAAAGTGTAACAAATGACAAATTAATACAAAAACTTTTCTTTTCCGAATGCATTTTATCAAAATTTTGGTGAAATTCGGTTATTTGTTACATCTGACCGAAATGTTTTTCTTAGTTTCGGTGGTCATATTCAGTCAATTTCTGTCTGTGACCGCCAACGTACTGTACATCTCTACTTATAATTTAATAAAATGATAATAAAATTAAACAATATTAAATAATTTAATAATTATATCTTATACTGTATAAAACAAAGACATTAAGCTTGATCTATAGCTAAATATAATCATTAAGCTATATTACTAATAACCTATTAAAATTCTGAACTGTACTCTAAAATGTAATATTCTGGGCCAGGGTTATGATTAAAGTATTATGCTAAATCTTATTTCTGAATTATTTACTATATTAAAAAACCGGACCAAATTGATATATATCTATAAATCAAATAAATTTAGAATATAGGCTATAATTAGTAGAAGAAAGTAATTTTGCACAGAAACTCTCTATTAGAATAATATGCAGCCAAAGAACAAAATTACAGACTTGTTCATAGAAATGACAGATAGATCTTCATCTCAATTAACAACAAATTCAAATGAAAATAAGAAGAAAATCATTTAGAAAATAGAAAAATCTAAGATTACATATAATTATTATATATATAAATCATTGAATTTGATTTATGAAATACAAACACAACAAAACAACAATATGAACGCCCAAAAGAGCACAGAATAAATTGTCATTAATTATTTGGAAGACATATATCAATGAAAACCAATTTATAGTTAATTTCATTCATTTTTATTTCAATAGTACTGTAGAGAAGAATGCCATTAATGGACAGGAGATTAAAAATAATTAATTTATTCAATTGTTATTATAGGCAATACTCATATCAGATGCGGACCAAATGGCAAATGGATGGATGAGTTTCCCATTTGTTTACCCAAATCCTATTGCAAAGCACTAACATTTGACAGATTAGACAACTCTATTGAAATCAAATACGAGTCTGTAGTGTATGAAAATGGAGAGATATATGTGCCGACCGGCAAAATGGCTAAGTTTTCTTGCGATAATAGTCGACATAAAAAACTTTTAATTAATAACCAAACAGTTTATCAATTGAA
Source organism: Liacarus xylariae (assembly GCA_034693365.1). Taxonomy (NCBI): domain Eukaryota; kingdom Metazoa; phylum Arthropoda; class Arachnida; order Sarcoptiformes; family Liacaridae; genus Liacarus; species Liacarus xylariae. The sequence goes on from JAQFXN010002054.1 coordinate 7,368, forward strand.
TGGAGTGTCGCGGCTATTGTGTCGTAATGGGGAATGGGATGGACTCAGTCCTAATGAAAGGCCTAATTGTGTTATTAAAGACTTGAATACAACATCGGTTTCGTTGTCGAAAAAAATTATAAGAATATTATCCGGAGTTTTGATCATTTGTGTCATTTTGATTGTTTGCCTAATTTGCTATATGTTTAGCGCCCGTAAGACTAGACATAAGAAAAAATTAGAGGAAATAAAGTTTCGTTTGGCCAACGATTATAAATTAGATTATGAGGATTGCAGTCATTATGAAAACGAAGGATTCAGTAATAATATATACGAAAGAGTTAGTAATGAATATTATAGCTGTTATTACACCTGTAATGATATGAATACATTGCAGATTAATCCCATATATAAAGACAGTGTCTCTGATTGTGACGATTTTCAAAAGTCAAACTCAATTTACAGTATCGGTAATACATAGTTCTTATAGATTGTAATGAAATATAAAAAATAATTATTGTTAAAAAATTTACTAAATCTTCAAATATATTTTGACTATAGAAAATGCAATTTTTGTATTTAGTATTAAAATAAATTTATTATTTTTTATTACTATAATTAGTGAACGTTTAGTTTTAACTTATAATTATTAGCGATTTATTTAAGCAAAAATTTTTCATGAATTAAAAGTTCTCAATGTATTTAAATAATTCATTTACTATTACATACCGGCAAATGCCTAGGTGGTCCACAAAAGGTCATTTAATCAAATGTTAACTAAAACAAACTTCGCCACGGTGAATTTAAACAACAGGATTATTTTGATTTATTTATTACAGGATTTCACGGAATTTCTGACTAAAATTTTCAAATATCCAAAATTCGTTAAAAATTTGATTAAGTTCTGTACTCTGAAATAGGGTCATGACTTGTAGACCCGAAACCCATGGGACCCATTTTAAACCGGACCCGGCCGGGTTTGGGTTGGGTCGGGTTTTGTTTTTAATGATCCAGGTCGTGTCGGGTGGGTTTGATTAATTTAGGGTTGAACGGGTTGGCAAAATGAGACACTATATTAAATCAATAAAAACTGACAAAAGATTAAGTATTCCTTAGCGATGCGATAGCTCTTTACGTCGCCAAATAAGTGAGAACATTGAATATGATTAGAGATGAATGGGTAAGGCTAATGGTGAAACCTTGTAGACGCAAAATCATTGGACCCGGATGAGACCCGTTTTCAACCCTGACCCGGACGGTTTTGGTCGGGTCGGGTGAGTTTAACTAATTTAGAAACGGGTTCGGATCGGGTTTAGAAAATCGTCACAAGTCCAGAGCCTATTCTGAAATATTCATTGGTTAAGTTAACAATTAGTCAGTTGATGACATATATCAAAAATGGTGAATAGATCAGAAATTAGCAATTTGAAATTTAATCAATGTTCCTGGATTTTCAAATAAAAATTTGATAATACTTTTAACGAAATAATTATAAAATGTTACCATTTTGAATTATTTGTGTTATCAAGTAATTATAACATCTAAATTAAATTTATATTAAGTATTCTCTAAGAAAAATAGTGAAATTTGTATTTAATAATTGAAATAATTATAAAATATTGTTAAAAGTAGTGTTTAAGAGAAAAACTGACAAGATGAAATTTATAGTTTTTCAAATTCATAGTTCAACTCAAATAAATTGTCTTTATTTTTCTTTACAAACCAATGATTAGTTTGTGTCGAATAAATTATAATTTAAATATTCTTTTATGATGCTCATTCGGAAAAAATACTGTTAAATGAATTTAGCTCGGAATTCTTTTACTGATCTTGAACTAATCTAAAAGTCAAATCTTTTTCCCATAAGTCCTGACACACACACAGACACACACCTGAGCTTCTATTTTGATTCATTTCGGGAAAGTTTTATAATTATTTCAATTTGATTGCTAAATAAAACATTTCATAAACTTGTTTTCCCACCCTTTTTCGCTATTCCTAAGCGTTAAATAAATTATAGAGTATTTTCTCACTTTAGTTATATAACTTATAATTAATTCCTACAGAAAATCTAACTTAAATGTTCAGAAATATTTCTCTACCGTTCACTAAACGATTCAGTAAAATCAAAAAATATAAATTATGCGATTCTTTTGAACTCAGTTCAGGAAATTGATTCTTCAATAATATAATGCATATGTTTGAAATGGAGAAAGAAGGAAAAGATTCTTAACTTTATTGATTAGACTCTGCAAAGTATATGGAAAAAACTTGACTTTACTTTTGATAAACCTTTTTTTGTTACGCAATCTTTAACTTCTGTTATAAGTTATAACTCTATGAATAATTAATTTCAAGAAAGTAAAGCAAATAATAATAAAAAAGATTAATATTCTTGATATAAAAAATAAAATACGATTAATTAATTTTCAATGAATATATAAAAAGTAAAATCAAATCAAAAATGGTTTATAGAAAAGTGATTTTAATCTCAATAATTAAAATAAATTAATAAATAAATAAATTGACAAAATATGTTAATTAAATGACTTATAAATAAAATAAAATCAAAATAAATAGCATTTTATGAGACGATTATTACTAAATAAATTAGTAAATTAATTACTAAAAGTCTGAGATATAGAGTGTGTTCACTAAAGTGCTTAACCATTCAGACCTGACTGACCAACACCTCAAACAAATTCTGATTTAATCAGTTATTAAATGAATAAATTCAGTATAAATGAGAGACAATTAAAACATTTCTAATTGAGTATCAATTAAATAGTGATTTCTATTCATTGCTAACATCTCTGCCCTCATAATCAGATGAGGCAGGAGTGGTGGGTCGGGGTCTGAATTGTGGTTTTGTCTTCACTGTCGTTCGACGTAATGGACGTTTTGTAGTTTGTTTAGCAGTAGTGGAACTACCGGTAGTAGTGGTGGTCGAGGAAAACAAAGGAGTGGTATCTGATGTCAATGTATTGTCCACTTCTTTATTGTGTGTATGCGTTGACGGCTTTTTTGTAACTTTCTTTGCAGGCGATTGACTGGAGGGTTGGACGGTCTGGGGGTGAGTGACGGTTGTGGCCAATGTGTGTGATTTAGTGTGTGGTTTATGTGTACTATTGGGGACACCTTTTGCTGGGGGTTTGGGTCCTGTGGTCGAGCCCTTTACCGGTGGCTTCGGTGATGTAGGAGACGGTCCCTTAACCGGTGGTCTCGGGGTTGTGGTAGTGGTTGTAGTTGTGGTCGGTTTGGGTGTTGTAGTGGTTGTTGTTGTAGTAGTTGTGCTCAAAGGTGTAGTACTGGAGTGGGGGTGAAAGTGACGGTTCGGTGTAGTCGCTGTACCTTTGATGGGAAGCCCTTGAGTTGGCTTTTGTGACCCTTTTGTCGGAGGTTTAGGTTTTGTCGGGGGTTTAGGTTTAGGTCCACCTTTAGTCGCACTGAGGGATAGACCAGACGTTTCGGGTTCTTCTCTTTCGAGCGATTCCTCCTCATTCCTGTCCACTTTGTCTTTCCTGTCCAACTCCTTCTCCTCCTCCTCATCCAAGTCCTTTTGTTGTTGTTGTTCCTCCAGTTGTTGTTCCTCCTGTTGTTGTTCTTCTTGCTGTTGTTGTTCTTCCTGTTGTTGTTCTTCCTGTTGTTGTTGTTGTGGTTCCGGTTCCTCTTCCTGTTGCTGTTCCTCCTCCTGCTGTTGTTGTTCTTCTTGTTGTTGTGGTTCTTCTTCTTGTTGTTGCTGTTCAATGGGCTCCTGTGGTTTGGGTGGACTGGGTTTCGCCGGTTTATTAATGTGTTTCTCTTTATGTCTTTCCAATTCGTTTTGTTCCTCCAAATGCTTTTCTATGGCCTCTCTATTGTCTTCTTCGTGCGCCTCCTTCTGCACGTCTTCAGAAGAAGCGGGAGGTTTGGGTCTGTGTTTTTCAAGTGGTATTGTAGTTGTTGTGTTTGGTACTGAGGGTATGGCTGGAGGGGATGGTGTGGAGGACGGGGGCATCTTTTCCCGAACGGGTGGGTATTGTGTTGGTTGACAGTCGGGAACATATTCGGGATAATTGCATGTCTGGAGCCTTTCATCGAATACCAGACCCGTTGGACAGTTGAATGTGAAGACATGATAACTGCCGAAGTCATCCATTTTAACACATTTTGCAAATTTAGAGCAATCGCTCAGATCTTTAGTATAGGATTCGCTCTTACAGGTGGAGGACTCGTCATTGCGAACACCAAACGACCCAAAGTGCAGGGGTTTTGGCTTTATTGGTGTCCTTCTATAGGTTGGCCTCGAATACGATGGTCTGTCATAATAGACCACATAATAGGGGTCGAAGTCATCGCCGTATGGTTGGTATTGAATGTATGGATTGCGTGAATGGTATGGTTTATATGGTTTATATGGAGACTGATATGAGATATATGACTGAGAATAGTAACGCTTCTGTGGACGAGACGACTCTGTGCGCCAAAGAATATTTTTTAGATAATAAATTATGTTTAAAAAAATCATTAAAACAATTAATGAAAAAATATGTCAAACTTTTCACTTTGAAATATAATTAATTGAAATGAAAACTAAATTATTTATAATAAAATACTGTAAATTCAAAGACCAATAAACTCATCGCTTATTCTCTGGTAATAAAATCCTACATTATTTGAAAGTGAAATTAAAGGTTAATTGTGTGCCGAAAAGTGAAAGCACTGACGACAAGATTTACAATTAATCCAAAAAAAGGAGAATAAAATTGTTGAAAATAAATTAATTTTTATTCACTTGAATAATATGTCGATCGTAAAGATGATATGCTATGAACTAAAAGTCCTATTAATGTGATTATTGCCAATAAATTCCTCATCTTTTCCAATGCAAAAGCCTATTGACAGTTATGGTCCACTCCTATACCTCTGTATATTAATCTGCAAAAGATATAAATTATTAGAATTATTAGTGAAAATAAATCATTGAATTGATGAGAAAATTGTTTAGACATAAGCAAATAAATTATATGAATAGTATTATTTAAGAAAATTGGTTTATTCAAATCTGGGGATATTCAAGATAGGTTGACTTATACTGCATTTTCATGAACGCCTTTTGTACCTTTCGGTGTAGGCGTAGTGGCCGAATGCTATGCGTCACATTGTCATATGCACTTTGTCTCACTCCTTCTAGAACAAGTGACGAACTCATTTCTAGCAGTGAAGTGAGAACAACTGAGAGATATAAGTTGAAAAAGTCTAAATAAATGGATATGACTAGCTGGGCTCGAACCAGCGACCCTTCGCCACAGTAAGGCGAGAACCATACCTACTGAACTGCCTCCGCTCTATACAGTACATTACTTTCTCAATTTCCAACGATAATTTTTTAAACAGAACTTAATAGGTAAGATTTTAAAAGTGTATTTGCATTTTAATAATAAGCCCAAAAATTCAAGAGGCCTGGTTTCAGGAAGTTTCAATCCAGGAAAGATTTTAATGAAGCCTTTAGGTTATCTCTCCTTAAAATACTTATACATGTATATTTGAAATAAATGAATCCCTATAATATAGGGCTCCTGGATATCCTCAAAGATCTGTCAAATATACGATACTTTTTTGTGGTTGAAATTTATTTTTATTACTTTATTCTGATTTATATTTAAAGCTACAGTATTTACTTATTCTGTGCAATCGTTTTTATTTCAGTTCAGGACTGGAATGCATAAAAATCTATTATCTCTTTTTTAAATCAAAACTTTTTCATATTTTAAAATAAGTTTCGGTAATTGAAATTAAAGCTGAAAAACATAGTGATAATGACCTTAAAGTTGATACGACACCAACAATGACCTTAAACTAGTTATAACTGTTTTGGTTAATTGGGAAATACAGAAGAGTTTAGAAAATAAAATTCAAAAAACTTTTCTTATTTTTAAGTTTCTTAAGTATTTATTTTTACTAAACAGAAACTTAAGTTTTATTTTTGAATTATTTTTTAAAAATTTTAATTAACATTCAATTCACGTTTCAATACACTTCTAATAATCATTTAGAAATAGTGGTAATGGTGTAAATTCACTTTAGCAGCTTTTAAAAATTGATTTTACGCGAATCCTACAAAATATACTTATATTTATATTATATAAATTCATATATAATAAACAAAATACTAAAAACTAAATAAATAATATTATATTATGCTCTATAG
>JAQFXN010002055.1:0-13531 GCA_034693365.1 Liacarus xylariae
TTCCTGCTTGAGGTTATTGAGCCTTCTGTAGTCAAACGCCTAGTAATTTTAAGATTATCTCTTATGGGAAAGATCATTAACAATCTCCTAAACCTATTTGGACCTCTAAAACAATGCCTCTAAATTATCCCACTCTTCTATGGAGCGATTCCCGTTTGAAATTCATGATTTTAAATTCACTTATACGAGCTCATATAAATGGTTCATTCATTTCTTTTTTCGCTTGTTTTAATTATAAGTTAGAAATATTTGTTTAATAATAAAAATACTTGTTTTTGAAAAATTCAAAGAAAAGATTTCGGAAAATATTTATAAAATTGAATTTAAATTTAATTAAACTTTACTAGTTTGACCCTCCGGTTAGTGTTTATCCCCGTACTCTATCCCAGACTATTACCTTGAAGTCTAGTGAAAGTATAGTTGCCGTTCACGAACAAAAGTTTCAGATTTTCAAATTTTTAAAAATTCAACTGGTTGACTAAATTATTTTTGTCAACAATGCTTTTGTTCAACAATAGAGCGTGACATATCAGGCAGGCAGTCAGTCAGTTACATCATTCTTTTAAAAGTATAGATTGGTGTTTTTCTAAAAACTTGAAAATAGATTTAAATTCTAAATAATTTTCATTAAATTATTTTCTCAGTCCTTTCAATAGTAGAGAAAGTTTTTCAGAAACTCTTAAACCAGGGGTCGCCGAGTCAGGGGGTATAGAGGGGGGTATTTTCAGAAAACTTTCTCAAAATGCAAGAGAAGGTCCCAAAATATGACAAATGCACAGGGTATGACTAAATATGACTAAAGCCACAGACGCAAAAAGTTAAGGCGGGGTATTTTGCAAAATCTCAAACTCAGGGGGTATTTAGGCTATACTCGTACTTGGCGACCCCTGTAAGAGCCGTAACTCAGAATTTTCTTAGAAAAGTCTTATAAGCAAATATTTTTACTGACACTTAAAATTTGCTGTTTTTTTCATAAATACATCGGAAGTATTAAATCTGGCGAAATCATAGGATGCGGAAAATATCCTAGGTGACAAATTCTGAGGGTTAATTACTGTAACATGATATAATTTAACTGAATTTTTAGTCTTCATGAATTAATTAACCCCACAATATATATATCGTTGGAAACCTTTTTCAATAGCGAGTAAATTGCTGTTCAAAGTATTCCTCTGCGGTGAGTGGCCAATGCGGCGGTGATACCGACTGTATCCGATGGTCAGACCTGTGTTATATACCGTTGGATTTTTTACGCAATAAGCTTTCCAACGATATATATATTGTGGGATTAAATGATTATTGAATACTATAAATTCAGTTAAATTATATAATGTCCCTCAAAATTAACCCACAGAATTTGTCACTTAGTATTTTTCCGCACCCTAGGATTTCGTCAGATTAAATATTTCGGTCCTATTTATCAAATAAAATTGAATAAACACCAAATTTTAAGTGTCAGTAAAAATATTTGTATTATTAGAAATTATCAAAAATTCTGTGAAAATTTCAAAATATTTGTTTTTTTTAAATATCGTAACAAAATATTTGCACAAAACTAAGGATAATTTACAATAGAATTTAAGATAAGGTTATCCGCAAAACGGAACGGGAAGTCAATTGACATTGACTTTGGCCCCGATTTTCTCAGACGAAACGATAAGAGAAGTGATTTTTTTAAACCATTGAATACTAAATTAAATTAAATAACAATATAAAATGCATTACTGGTGGAGACGGCATCGCACCCGTGGTCGAACAGTTCCCCCAAACAGGACGAGGTCTTTGTCCGTCGGGCTTGTTTGCCATCGCAGGCGTCAAGTGTCTGATAGACGAACAGACCTACGGCACAGAGCAATAGAGGCCACGAAGGGATCTATAGATAAATCGATAAAAATATATGAATTTCAATAATAATTAACATAAAAAACAAACAATTGGTCGCACAAAAGGAGCAATAGGTCTGATGTTTAGGGCATAGCTTATATCGGAAAGACTGACCTCCTGTTTAGCGTCGGGACTATAGTAGACAAGTGTACATGAGGTGACTATATTACAGGCCAGGCCTACCAGTGTCATGCAGTTGGGCGCCCACCACAGCGGCACAAGTCTGTCGAGGAACCAGCGCCAGAAGCGCTGCATCACTGGATCCAACAGTGTCTGACCGGAGGAACTGTACTTATGGTGCGACAGACGCAACAGTTTTTGTTCACTTAATTTCTCGCAAATCATATTACATATTAACCCAATTATAATCATTGCTCGCATTGTATAATAAGACAACAAAACCAGCACAAGAAGAAACAGATATATAAATCAAATCAAAAAAAACATAAATAAATAAATAAATAAAATTGTAATTTATTTTTTTCTCTAAAACAATATTATTTTCACTTAGACTTAAATAAACAAAATAATTATTATTACTTTTAATTATTAATTATTGTAATATTAATTTGTTATATCATTTATATTAGACTTAATCCATATTTTTTGTTAATAACGTATTGATTACTATTATATTATTATCCATAGTATTAGTAGTTATTTAGTTAATACATAATGTTGTTATTGATTTATTATGAATACAAGAGAAAAACGGAATAACTTGCTAAATATTAAAATTTGTACGATTTATGATGTATGTAATCGTACGATCAATTGGATTGCGAGATCAGTTTCTTTTTTTTAAAATATAGTCAGTCTTTTTTCAAAATGTAATTTCACAAAAATCACTATTTTTTCTCCTCTCTCTTCACACTCGCTCTTCAAGTTTTTATCAATCAATTTATTGTTTGAGTTCATTACATACACTAGACCTGTGTGTCTCCAATGGGTTTGGGTTTTCACATTGGGTCTGCTTATTCAGTATTAAATTTTGTAAGTTTCTGTCCGATTGATTCATCAAATAGAATAAGGTTGGTGAAAATATAAAGGTTGATTAGTTATCAGCTTAGTTAGCTTGATTAATTTCACACAGCTTATATGTCTCTATTCAACCAGTTGAAATAGATGAGTAGACCTTGTTTTAATTTTATTGATCTATATTATAGATTCTATAAAATGAACTCTGTTGACGACTAAGCTTATGTTTTTCATTACCACTGGTATATTTTTAATTTTATTTTTATTTATTCATGAAAAGTTTTATTAAAGTTGATATGGCAACGGATACATATTTAAAACTTGACAGTAACATTTGCATAGTTGCATGTTGAAAAAATAGAAAATAATCAGAAAAATTAAATTATTATATCGCATGCTTGGTCATTAAAATTAGTCCTATATTTATAGCCAATATTGAGGCTCTAGGGGAATTTATCATATTATCAGACAGTGAGGCTCTTGGCCTGAACCAGACCCTATAAAATATTCATATTTAGCTCTAATCATAAAATCTCCAAATCGAACGATTTACTCGCCTATAATATCCAATTCTGTGTATACTTTCTTATCTATCTAAATTTTTCTCCAACATATGTACATATGAACGTCACAAACAACGTCTAATAAGAAATATCGACCGACTTATCTAAAGGTTAAAACATTGTAAAACTTACAGTTTTTAATTGAAAAATCCCATTGAGTTTTAGAATAATTACATGAATTCATTATAACAATTAAGGAAATTCTCAATGAATGTCAATCAAGATATTTATGCCTATACTGTATGCGCAAATAAAATGTAATCAAGATATTAGTGTTACGTTGTTTGTGAACAGAACCCTAACTGAATTAAATTCCCTGAAAATCAAGTAAACAACACGTGTTTTACTGAACATTAAATGTCTGTTTAAATAATTTACAGTTATTTTTGAAGTTTTAACTAATGTTTTAAAATAACTAATTATTAATATATTTAGAGATTAATTACTAAAAACTTTTTTTCAAAACAATGGATTCAAACAGCGATTCATTGATTTTAAACATATTTCAATCAAAACCGACGGAAAAGACGATTAAAAATAAGAAAAGTTTTAAAAATAAGAAATTAAATAAAAATAATTTAAATAATAATAAACAAAATGACAGCCACTTTGGCCAACAATCAGAACATAGCAGTGGATCGGATGAGAGGGTCGGCAAAGACAGTAGTGATTCGGTGCACGTGTTTGACGACAGAGAGGACAGACATGTGCGACACGACAGGAGAGGACAACAAATGGGGACAAAACGGGAGACAAAAGGGTTTAGTTATGCGAAACTCAATTCACGACTGTTTGACTCGACGTCAGAAGAAATGCCGACAATTAGTCTGTAATTTAAATCAAATTTAATTTTTTGACACAAATACTGATTTTTTTTGTTTGTTTTTCAATTACTGATAGAATTGACGCCAAATCACGTGTCGAACCGGTCTTCTCGTCGCACATGTATTCTGAACTGTCATTACATTCATATCTGATTAAGTGTTTGAGCGATCGGCTGTCCATTAGTGAGACCACTGCTGTCCAACAGAACTCTATACCTGTGCTAATGTCCGGTTCGGATGCACTCATCAAATCGATGACCGGTTCCGGTAAGACATTGGCCTTCGCTATACCTATAGTACAGGACTTGCAGTCGATTGAGCCGCACATGAGTCGCACCGATGGTATACATGCGCTGATTATTGTGCCGACGAGAGAACTGGCCGTCCAGTGCTATGAGTGCTTTACAGTCCTGTGCCAGTCATTCAAACGTTTGGTCACCGGATATCTGTGCGGAGGAGAGAAGAAAAAGTCAGAAAAGGCTCGAATTAGGAAAGGTATCAATATTTTGGTGACAACTCCGGGTCGACTACTGGATCACATGCAGAGCACCGGTAATTTACAACTGAATAGAGTCAAGTGGTTTGTCATCGATGAAGCGGACAGACTATTAGAACAGGGCTTCGAAGAGTCGGTGAAACAAGTTGTCGACCACTTGTCTAATGTCTGTCAGCGACGGCCACAGACTGTGTTAGTGTCGGCCACACTCACCCCTGCCGTTCAACGATTGGCGGGAATGACATTAAATGAGCCCAAAGTTGTAGACATAAGCGATCAGAACTTAGAGGCCATTCATGTAATGCCCGAACACCTGACCCAACACTACATAGTAGTGGCGCCTAAACTACGTCTAATAACACTGTCGGCACTTCTATTAGACAAGTGTTCTTTGGCCGACTCGAAAGCACTAGTATTCATGTCCAGTCAAGATGTGGTAGACTTTCATTATTTAGTATTCAATAATGTTTTCAATAAAATACTCGAAAGAAGTAATCAAAAGATTATTAACTTTTATCAATTGCACGGATCTATGGATCAGCAGAAGAGGCGACAAGTGTTCCAACAGTTCAGGCAAACCAAAAATGGTGTCCTATTGTGTACAGACGTGGCCGCCCGTGGCCTCGATCTTCCACAAGTCGATTGGATCATACAATTCAGTTGTGCGCCTAAAACGGAAGACTATGTGCATAGAGTGGGCCGAACGGCACGTATCGGAAACACTGGAAGTGCCGTTCAATTTGTGTTAACCACTGAAACACAATTTTTAGAATTATTACAAAAAGATTTAAACATTAATTTGTTTGAAATGCAATTAAAAGAGTGTTTAAAGCCATTAATGTTCCTGAAGTTCGATCGGACTAGACCTGTGACCGCAGAAGAATATGCGACACAATTACAGATCGGCTACGAAACGGGTGTCACCAATGATGAGGATCTGATGGCTTTGGCCAAAAGGGCGTATCTCTCGTACATCAGATCGTACGCCACTTATCCGAAAGCTATAACCGAAGTCTTGCCCTTTAAATCACTACATTTGGGACATTTGGCCAAAAGTTTTGCACTACAGGAGTCGCCAAAAGCATTGGGCGCTTTCGGGTTCCGTTTGAAACAACAGAGCATTGATTTGCAGCACAAATACGAGAATTATAACAAAAGAATTGAATACAATTACAATAAAAAGAATAATTGGTTTCGCACCGATGATAGTGGAGGCGATGGACAGACCAGTAGTGGTGAATCGGCTCCAAAACGAGCAAAGTATACAAGTATGCCGTCGGAGATAAGGACCAGTGAGTTCGGCGGATCACTGGTCACCAAACCGGCCAAACAGAGAAAGACACCGAAGAAGCGAACCTAAGCTTTAGGTTTTGGATTGAATTTCAATTCTTGTATAATATTTTAAATATTTATTAATTTTTATTAATAAAAAAAAGAGAACAAAACATTGAAATACAGTACAGAAGTGCTGTGCCGTCAAACAGAACTGTATTATAAAGTATTTTAAATTAAGATATCGTTTCGTTTTTGAGTCTTTTAATTGTATTAAATAATAAATATTTAATTTTTAATAATTTTTTTTAAAAAATACATTCAATTAGTTGTCTCTCTTCCAGAACTTGGCTCCACTACCTCTCAGTCCCTTAGCTTTGCCGGCGTTTCGTTTCATTTTCTCGAACGACATCTCCCGTTGATCTCTGGGCGAAGAGTTGATGACATCTGTGCTCATCGGGTCGTCCATATCCTGTTGTGTGCTTTTGAGTGTTTTCTTAATATTGTTGACCTGTGTTTCGATCGATTGCTTCGTTCTGTGGTTTTCCTCTTTCAGTTGGTTTGCGTTTGCGATCTGTTGTTCGATATTTCGTAAGACATTATCGCAGTTACGGCACCACTCGTTGAGAACATTGGTCACAGTCTTCAAGTGTTCCCGTTTGATGTCCCGTCCGATCGTGTTCTCAATCTCGAGTCGATTGTTCAACTGATCCATTTTGCCCACAACTACGTTGGCGTAAATCACTTCAATGATCAGATCCTCCAATTCCCTCAGGTTCTTCATGTCCAGCGCCTCCAATAGCTGTTGGTATGGAATGTGTTTGCGTTTTGTGGCCAACGATACGATTGTCAGATGTCTTAGTTTGGTTCGCATCGGGTCTGTCAGAGGCGGCAGTCGTGAACTGTCGGCCAAATAGTCTCTATAAGTGCCGAACGCAAACACTAACAGCAGCTCATAATAGCCGCTGTGCTCTGAATGTGTGGCCAATTCTTTAATGTTCGGCAAATCAATGAATTCGCCGAAAACATAGAGTTGTGGCGACTCTAACACCTGACGTATCAGTTCCACAGCAGACAGACCTTTGCAAGTCTTGGCCAACAGTAGAAACTGTTCCAACGCTACCGAACCGGTGGTCGCTGTGCCTGAGGTCTCGCCATTGGATAATGGATTGGACACTCCGTTAGTCATAGGGTCGGCGCCGCCGCTGACGGTCGAGAACATAGATGTCGTGTCCATTGGTTTTGTGTCTGTTTTTTATTCACCGATTAATTGAATACAAACTATAAATATATTAATAAATAGTAATTAAAATCATTGAAACAATTAATTATAATTCAATTCAATTGCACTTTCAATACCTGTCCTCTTGTGCTGACAATTGGTAAGGTTTTACAGGTATTTTCAAGACTATATACAAATAGTTTTATTGAAATAAATAATAGTTTTATTTAATTAAATAAATGTTTTAAATAATAAAATGCTATAAAATAATTATTTCTTTATTTTATTTAATCCTAAATTCAATTCAGTTCTCAATTATTTTAAATCAAAATTCACTTAACGTTTGGACAAAAAATTAGTTGTTTTTAGTTTTTGTTTTTGTGTGTTTCAACACTCATATAATAAGTACTAATATTATAAGACCTACTGTTCCCCCAAATTTGTAAATTTATCCTTTTTCATATTACCAAACCCTCTGTCCCTAACCCTTCTCTCCCCTCAACTGTTTGTTACATACATTTTGAATGACTCTATAAATTATAAATTTGTCGACAAAATAGCGCATAATTTAAACGCAAAATAAAGTTTTTTTTTATAAACATTTTAACTAACATTTAGTAATTTTTCAAATATTTATTAATTTTTATTTAAAAAATACAAAAAATTGAATTCAAGTTATGATAATAACGATTGTCTACTAAATCGAGTATAAAAAAAGTGTAGAAAAATATACTATTTTTAAAAAATTTGGTATTTATTAACAAATTATTTATTACTTTAATTATTTAATAACAAAAAAAAAGTTCTGTTCATTTGGGCTCCGATTCGGTTGAATCAAAGTTTTTTGGATAGTGTTCTCTATAATTAGACAAGTGTTCGACTAAATCCATGTACTGTTGATTGAGATGTTCGGGCAGTTCGTCGTAAACATCAGTGAATAAATACTTGACACTGGGTTTCAGCACTTTCTCTGCTCTGACAACCGCTCCCATAATCTCTTTGCGAACCTCTTCTTTGTATTCGTTTTCTTCCGATTCGTTGAACCAATTCCTGTCTTTCAATAATCGTCTCAATCGGAGTATTGGGTGATCTCTTTGTGACCAATATTTCACTTCATCCACACTTCTATAAGCAGTCGAATCATCGGATGTCGAGTGATGTCCCACTCTATAAGTCATGGCTTCTATAAGTACGGGTCGGCTCTCTTCAATACATATTCTTCGGGCTTCAAGTGTTGCTAAAAACGAGGCCAAAACGTCGTTTCCATCTATTCTGATGGAAGGTATGCCCAGTGCTGGTCCGCGAGCGGCTATATATACAGACAATATTCACAAATACAATAAATAAATGAATTTTAAAAAGCATTGAATTGAATACCGATTCCGTCGCCCCTGTATTGTTCGTGAGTTGGAGTCGATATCGCAAAACCATTATTACGACTAAAAATACAAAACTAATTGAATTCATTTCGAAAATAGATATATTAGAGATGAACTGAATCGGGTGTATAAAGGAGTGGTATTATGGAAACAAAGAAATCACGGATATTCACAAATAAAATACCATAAAACAGATTATACTGTACTATATTTTCGCGATACCCATACCCTCTATGGCTAAACTACTTTATATATCCCGAGTTAGAGACCATCTCTAAGAAGTGATATAAAAAAATATAAAACCAGAAGAAAATGACGGGTGCGTCCAGTGTTGCGGCAAAGTTGAGGGCCGCGTGTGCGTCCCCTTCACTGGCAGCCCCGTCGCCGAAATAGCACAAAGTAATCCTTCCGTTTTGCTGTAGTTTGAAGGCATAGGCGGCGCCCACACTGTGAAGCATCTGTGATGTAAGCGTCGACTTAATAGTCATATAATTTAATTCTCTGCTCCCGTAATGGATCGGCATTTGTCTCCCTTTACCAAAATCTCTATTATTACCGAAACACTGGTCTAAGAACTGATCCGTTTTGAATCCGCGCCAAATCAATACACCTTTGGATTAGAAGTTTGTTTTTAATTACAAAATGTTTTCAAACAATTATGGCTTTTCTCTGTATTTTATGTTTCAAAAGCCAATACCGGGTTCTCTATATTGAGCGAAGACAAGATCTGTTGGCTCGAGTGCGGCCGCGGGTCCAAAATGTGTGGCTTCTTCTCCGTGACTCGTAATGTAAAATGAAATTCTTCCCTGTCTTTGGCTGTTATATAGAATTGTGTCCAATTGATTAAGTTTAACCATTCCTTCAGATAAATACAAAAAAATAAGAAAATTATATATATTTTTGCAAAAAATTTGTCCAAAAATTATTACTAAAGGAGTGCTTGAATTAGGGATAACTAAAGTGAAAATCGCACAAAAATTGACCACAAAGTGACTGAAACCCATTGTTTGATAACTAGTTTTCTGACACTCCTTCCCAATCACCTAATATTAACACTAAAACCGATTTTTGAAAATATAAATTTATTTTATCACTGATTTAATCCTTGTATTCGTTCGTTTCGTTAACTTTACTCCTCGTCGTATTCATAAGTTTAAAGTCAAGAACAGTTACAGTACTACCAAAAAAAACTGGACATTCAGTATATTAGATAAAGAGGACTGATATCTGTGCCAAAAGTAAGTTAATTGAAGATATATTTCTTTGGATTCAATTGAAATAAAATACAATTAAAGTAGTATTGAATGCAAACCGCGATATAATCTCAACAGAAATTCTTTGTCAATCATTGGATTCAATTGTTGCAAATCATCGACAAATGTATGTCCACTCCTGTCCACCACTCTATAGACTGGTATCCCTTCATAACTATTGGGTTCAATGAATCGCAACTCTTGTGTCCACTGAGACCGAGAGCCCGGAAACTGTGGCCTCTCTTCCAATGGGTCGGGGGTTGTGGTCGACGAGGAATACCGGCTCTGGTTTTTGCCATTAGTTAAACGAATTTTATTTATATTAAAGATAAATGTTTTAAACAATTTCTGTTTTATTAAATGAAATTCATTTAAATTTATTAATGAATTTGAATTCAATTTTTTGCCCAAAATTCTTAACATATTTTAGATTTAATACTATTTTCACTAAATATTCATAAAAAACAGAAACAATTATTAAATTATATTTAAATAACACAAACAAAACGATTAAAATTAGATAATAATTGGCTTTTATTTAAACACTAAATAATAGTTAAATTACAATCAAATTGTTTGATAAAACTTTTGTTTCAAAAAAAGTTTTGTATCTTATGTTTAGTCAACAAAAGCCAACAAAACATATGATATTTTAAAGTCTATGAATAAAAAGTTTTGTTTTGCTGTTTTGGGTTTTGACATAAATAGCGCTTATTTTCGATGCAGTTTTGCAGTTTTGAACTAATTTGGAGAAAGATCATATTTTTTAAAAACTATGCAAATCTCTCAAAATTAAGTTGTGCTTGCATAATCATTGATTGTGTATTACTCATGATTCTATTATAAATTAACCTATTACTATTCTCTAATAATAAACTAGTTATTTATAACAGATACACAATTTAATTCTACATGATAACTCATTGATAAGAGATTTTTAAACAGGAAACACTATTTCAAAAAGTATTATGCATGTTAAATAGATCAATTCTTATCAATTTTGAACTCTGTTTTCGAAGAAAAGGGAGTACAAGTATATAGATTTGCTTACGACATGTAGAATGGGTACCTATGATAATTCAATGGGACAATAACTTATGACATATCTATGGGAAGTAAGTTTCAAATTGAAAGGGATCCTAAGATAAATCTATAGGATGGGAATCTATAATACTTAAAATGGTGTGAAAAGCGACATTTTGATCCACAATATTTTTCTAAGAAACATGACAATGCTATACAATAGGAACAAGTGAAAATGCTATCGGATGGTAGTTTATGATAATGTTATAGGATTAGAGTCTATGATGATGCTATGGGAGAGGAATTCAGCTTAATAGTTTTCTAGCAAAACAGAGTTATGTATATTAATGGTTCATTCTTGTTTATAACTCCTGACAGTGGTTCCAATTATGACCGAAAGTACTTAAATTTTAATTTAATAAATTCTAATTTTTACAACCAATCACTAAGAATTATATAGTTATTTAGCATTATTTTATATCAATTGTTATTTGTAGCCAATTTCCAAATCACATACAAGGAATGGATTCTAAAATTTTGACCAACTTTTTTAGTTCTTTTGAGTATTATCTTCTAAAATGTGTACTTTCACTTATTTACATAAACAATTGTGCCAACGGCAATATTAAAGAGGGTTTGCTGGGGTGCAACATTTGGAAAATTTAATTTATTATGCTTCTTTTAAGCTGATCCAAGTGTTCAATTGTAACAATATAAATATTTTTTAAGCCTCTCTTCACAAAGCATCTAATGATGTCCTAACCATTTTTGTGCGGTGAGCCGCCGACCGGAATGTTCGGAAGTGTGTCATATATGGTTGTACTCATCTTTGTAAGTGGTTCACAAAAATATATACTGTATATTGTGATAATTAAACTTTTGGATTAGCTTAAAAGATCCATTATAGATTCAATTTTCCAAACTTTACACCCCCACAACTCCCCTTAACATAGCCATTGGCACAAATTTTTAATTAAATAATTATCATTGTACATTATAGAAGTGAATAAGCAAAAAAACTAAAAAAAGTTGGTCAAAAAATTAAAATTCACTTCTTGTTAAATCTGTTTATCCTATGATAATTAGCAATTGTTAAATTGGTAATTATGCAGATATTTAAGCAGTAAAAAGTCTAATTTAATCTAAAAAGTTATGCCCTGGAAGGCTCAGTCTGTTCATTAAAATGGTTCTATGATATTTTATGATAAAGGGCACTAATTCTTTCCTATTAAAGTAACGTCATGTTAAACTGGCGCGCATATTATTATAAGTTCATGATAAGTGGCTATTACTGGCCAAACATCCGAATACCTCCCCGACTTCGTCGCCATTGCGCATCCCTGAGTGTCATTTATCATAAAATGTTATATCATATTTTTAATATTTTGTATTGGAGCACTTTGCCAATAATTTATACAATATGTGCAGCAATTTTGATATTCAGTAATTTTTTAAAAATAGCACGACAACATATTCTTTTAATAATAGATGTCGTTAATAGTAGTATTCACATAAGGCTATAATAAACATTTCATTCATCAATAATTTAACGGTATCTATTATTAACAAAGTATCTTATAGCGCTATTTTTAAAATAACACCGAATATCAAAATTGTTGAATATGTTATACAATAATTTATGGCAATAAATATATACAAATATTCCGGGAATAAAAAATCAAATTCCTATCACCGGTGACTAATTTCCATAAAGTGATTTCTAAACATTTTTCACTTCAATCTTGAACTTTGAAATGTTAACTATAAGAATTTTAGATGAAATTAATTGACTGATCATTAATGTAATTGAAATAATGTTATAACAAATAATTTCAGTTCTCATGTTTTACATTTAAGAATATCATATTTAAATCATCCATGCAATCATTGCACGACCATGTGTAACCAAATCACACCCTGTCCATAAAAGTTTTACCATTTTAAAATAAAAACAATTACAGTAAATAAAAATTCATAAAACTGATAAAGTTTTTTCATTGTAAATTTTATCAATTTTTAACATTTCACTTTTAATAATAAGCCAATATTTTTGATTCCTGATCACTGCCTGCGTTTGAATTGAATTGAATAGATTATTATTGGTAATTAAATAATATTATTGCTGTATAACTTTTAACAGAATGCTTGACGTTGTTCATTAGGTTAATACAGGTAGAAACAAGAATGTGAATGTCCAAAAGGCTAGAAGAAGTATTTTTCTGCGAGAGCTTAGGGGTCTAAGTCTAGGGAAGAGTTTTTTACCTCAAAAAAGTCTCTTTTTGACAATAAATATGTCTTTAATACTCAAAATTAGTTTATTTATGGTTTTTAATATACAGTTAATACAACGGCACTGCAAAGCACTGAAATATTATTGTTTTGCTTTAATGTGTTTCATAATGTTGTATTTAATATGATCTAACATGATCCCCTCCACTCCTTTCTCTCATCAATTTCTTTTTGTTTTTCAATGCCCCACAAACAATTAAACACTATTATAAAATAGCAAGGTATAATTCTTACTTTGATACACAACTGGTGTTGATCTGAACTAAAGACAGAAGAATTCTTTTAGTGGTAAGACTGATACCACGTCCTCAGTGTCTGTGTCTAGTGATAGACTGACACTTTGGCCGA